>VYZX01030595.1:176412-203584 GCA_013401335.1 Brachypteracias leptosomus
TTTTTTTTTTTTTTTTTTTTTTGTGGTGGTGGCTATCGGGTGTACAGTACGGAGAACAATTGGCTGCTGCCAGTGCCGAGCCATTGTTTAACAGGACCTTCCTCAGCAACCTTCCTTCTAGGGGAAGAGTCACATAGGCAGCAGCCCTTGTGCTTCATGACTTCCCTCTCCAGTTGGCTTCCCGGGATTGGACCATAAAACATAACCCTAGGAGTACCTCTCTGGGCGAGCCAAATCGCGAGGCTGCAAATGCGTCTGGCTGTTGCCTCTTTTAAAAAAATCCCAAGTCTTGTGCCTTAGCTTGCAAACGATACTCCTGTCTGCTGGCATGATTTGCTTAATAACCGTAGTAGGCTGGGTCTGGTGAGTATTTTCGATTACCAGGAAATATATGGGTTGGTAGCGGGTTTGCTTTCACGGGCCAGGCAGAGAGAAAATGCTGCGGGATTATGACTTGAGAGACGGCAACTCGCCTCCGACGCTTGGCTCTCGCCGCCGCTGTCTCCAGTCTAGGTAGAGGCAAGTCCCGAATTTGGATGCTTTGGGCATAGTTTTCCAACCAGACTGAGGCGAGAGAGAGAGAGAGCGATGACAATGATGGCCATGAACACCAGCCTGATGAATCCTACGGTCACAGCCGCCCCGGGCAGCCCGGACGGGGCTTGACTTCCCGCGGAAACCGGGGTGCCCGGCAGGGTGGGGTGCTCCGGGGTGGAAGGCGCTTCTAAGCCGCTCTCCACGTCCTCGAAGAGCCGGAGACCATTGCCAGCGCGATGCAGTGCCGTCTCGCTTTATTTTCGGAGTTGCCAAAAAGGGGTCGACAAATGTCTTCATAATTAAAAAAAAATTTAAAAAAATTAAAAAAAAGAAGAAGAAAAAAGGAGGAGAAAAAAAAAGGAAAACAAGACCCCAAACACTCAGCGGATCAGTCTGCGTTCAGACTGCACGAAGTGCATTTAAAAAATCGGTTTTAAGTTAATGCACCCACAAGATGTAGCATATCTGGGAAGGCGTTGGAGAGAGGGGGAGGGGAGGGGCCGGGAGTCTTTAAATGAGCTTTTTGGTGGTTGCTTGTTTAAATAAAATATAGAACGAGACTTGTCATTTAATCCCTCAAAAGGGGTGCCTTACAAATATCGATGCTGTTGGAAAATGCAAGGGGTTTAATTTTCTTGCTTTTAGTCCAAACAAAGCTCTGGTGGTGTCTGTGCGCGATCAATCTTGTCCGCCAAAAGGTTTGACAGCTACTGGCCCTTAAGAACACATTTAAAGCTTCTTGCTCTTTCCAAGATCAAATGTGGCCGAGAAAAGAGGCAGAGCAAGAAACGCAAGTAAACAAGGAAAAAAGCTGCTTTTAAAATATGCTGGCAGAAGACTGGGCTGCTTGTGAGAAAAGTCCGGTTTTATTTTGCTTCTCAGTGCCTACCTTGGGGTCGGGCTTTTCTTTTTATTTTCTTTATTTCCCCCCCCCTCTGGAAAATATTGGAATTATCAACAGGATGACAAATAATAAAGAGAGAGGTTTGGACTTTAACCAGGCTTTGTGAGTAAAACCTGTGTGGGTGTCTCTATTCTGCACATTTGTTTCTGGTGGTCGGTCTAATACAAAAACCACCTGGAACAAAACCTTTGGAGAGAGGACACGAAATTCTTGGGCAAATCAATTACTTCTGCCTCCAGAGGGATCTTTTAATAGGGTGAATCTTAAATGCAAAAATACAAATTCTTATTTGCAACCTACGGGTTCTGAAGAAGGGGTTCAATATGGTTTCTGAAAAGNCAGGAAGAGAGGGAACACAAGGCTCCCCTCCCCCACAGTTTCAGGCTGCGCTGGGGAGGGAAAGCGGCTCAGCAAAAATGAATCAGTCCCAAAATAGAATTAAAAAAAAATAATTTAAACAGCAAGATAAAAAAGAAAGGAACAACAACAAAGGTAAAATCCACATCTTTAAGGAAAAGAAAAAAAAAAAGGCGGCGGGGGAGACGGGGGGAAGAGGTCGTGTCCGGAGGCAGCAGTGCTCGGCATCCCCACCTCCCCCGCGCTTGGGGTTTGGCCAGGGGCCNGCAGGGTGGGGTGCTCCGGGGTGGAAGGCGCTTCTAAGCCGCTCTCCACGTCCTCGAAGAGCCGGAGACCATTGCCAGCGCGATGCAGTGCCGTCTCGCTTTATTTTCGGAGTTGCCAAAAAGGGGTCGACAAATGTCTTCATAATTAAAAAAAAATTTAAAAAAATTAAAAAAAAGAAGAAGAAAAAAGGAGGAGAAAAAAAAAGGAAAACAAGACCCCAAACACTCAGCGGATCAGTCTGCGTTCAGACTGCACGAAGTGCATTTAAAAAATCGGTTTTAAGTTAATGCACCCACAAGATGTAGCATATCTGGGAAGGCGTTGGAGAGAGGGGGAGGGGAGGGGCCGGGAGTCTTTAAATGAGCTTTTTGGTGGTTGCTTGTTTAAATAAAATATAGAACGAGACTTGTCATTTAATCCCTCAAAAGGGGTGCCTTACAAATATCGATGCTGTTGGAAAATGCAAGGGGTTTAATTTTCTTGCTTTTAGTCCAAACAAAGCTCTGGTGGTGTCTGTGCGCGATCAATCTTGTCCGCCAAAAGGTTTGACAGCTACTGGCCCTTAAGAACACATTTAAAGCTTCTTGCTCTTTCCAAGATCAAATGTGGCCGAGAAAAGAGGCAGAGCAAGAAACGCAAGTAAACAAGGAAAAAAGCTGCTTTTAAAATATGCTGGCAGAAGACTGGGCTGCTTGTGAGAAAAGTCCGGTTTTATTTTGCTTCTCAGTGCCTACCTTGGGGTCGGGCTTTTCTTTTTATTTTCTTTATTTCCCCCCCCCTCTGGAAAATATTGGAATTATCAACAGGATGACAAATAATAAAGAGAGAGGTTTGGACTTTAACCAGGCTTTGTGAGTAAAACCTGTGTGGGTGTCTCTATTCTGCACATTTGTTTCTGGTGGTCGGTCTAATACAAAAACCACCTGGAACAAAACCTTTGGAGAGAGGACACGAAATTCTTGGGCAAATCAATTACTTCTGCCTCCAGAGGGATCTTTTAATAGGGTGAATCTTAAATGCAAAAATACAAATTCTTATTTGCAACCTACGGGTTCTGAAGAAGGGGTTCAATATGGTTTCTGAAAAGAAAGGAGCAAAATCGTCTGCATTTATTTATTCGGAGTGGGAAGGGGTGAGACGCCACATTTCTTCTCTTTGAACATTTACCTAAATGTAATTCGTAGGGCTAAAGCAGCCACATAGTAAGAATCACCGACTGTATCGTTATCTTTTGTTGTATCTAACCTAACTGATACGAGGGGTGGGGGGCTGACTTGAATTTTATAGGTGTGCTTATTAGAAACGAGCAATGTCTTGCAATGTTGCAAAAATGCTTCCTTTGCCTACAAAATAATAATCAATCGTTGGTCTGTATTGAGTAATAGTCAGATTTCAATGAAAAATATCAACCTACATAACATTTCCTTCCACGGTTACGTATCTGTATATACAATAAACAGCTCAGTATAAATATATTTCCAATCCTTTTCTTTGAGCATGCTTTATCTATTTATGCAGAAAAGCTCTATATAGATTCATGGATGCATGACAACGTCTCAGCATCAGGCGAGGATGGTTCTGGGAACAAGATAAAGCCCAAAGATTAATAATATTTCAGCATGAGACCAAAATGGCGACATTTTTTTCTGTGCTCTAAAAGATACAGATGGTGAACAGCGTGCGTTATTATCTACATAGCATAGGAATATGTCTTTATAAACGTGCCTGGGTATATTTTATCTAGTCTATTTTGATTTCTCTTTCCAGTTTCAATCTAAAAATTGCGAACATTTCGCCTGAAAGGAAGAAAAATCAGATTTAAGTGCACGTTTGTGGGTTTCTGCCTTCTACCTCGAGACGATTCAGACTGGAGACCCCCCACGGGTTCCCATTTGGGGCTGGGACAGTCTCCCTTCTGCAATACCGTGTGCCNACGGGTGGAAGAGGTCGTGTCCGGAGGCAGCAGTGCTCGGCATCCCCACCTCCGCCGCGCTTGGGGTTTGGCCAGGGGCCTGCTCTACCCTCCTTCCTCCCGGTGCCGGCGGGACCCCTCTGCCGCCAGGCTCCCGCCGTCCCCAGCGGAGGAGCCCGGGGAAGGGGCGGCCCCTCCGTGCCGCGCCCCCGCGGGGCTCCAACCTGAGCTCCGTTCCCATGTGCTTCGCACACCGGCTCGGACACACGCACCCGCACCCCGGCTGGCCTGCCCGAGAGGCGGGGGGCGCTCCCCGCGCTGCTCCGCGACCGGTCCCCCACCAGCCCCCTCAGCCGAGGAGATCCGCTCCCGCCTGTCCTCCCCGCCGGGCGGGCACCGAGCAGCGGCGCAGGGGGGTGACCGCAGCCGCGGACCGCTGAAACCCCGCTGGAAAGGAAAAAAAGAAAAAAAGAGGAACAAAAAATCCGTCTCCCTGCCTATGAAATGCTGAAAAGGCGTCGCGGGGCCCTCGAGTGGGCGAGTGGATCCTCGTGTGAGTTTACAGACGAGTTTCCCAGCTCCCCACGTCATGAAGGGCTCTCCCTTCCCTTCTGCTGCGAAGAACATGCTCTTAACTCTTTATTATTCAGAATAAAAACTTTATTTTTTTTTTCAGAACGTGAGCAGCAAGGAATGTATAATTTTCAAAACAAATCTAGCCTTTTCAGCCTCACACGCTTTCTGTCTAGCTGGATCTTACAAGCATAAAGTATTCAAACCGTGATCTTTTTTCCCAGATTTTATTGCATCGTCATTATCATAGTTACCACCATTTTTAATAAAAGGAGTTATAGTTTCCTTTCAAATAATATTTCCTACGCGTGCCAATATGCCATCTAACATATGGCCAGGTAAATACCTCCTGAATATTCAGGGTACAGATTTTTTATATATATATAAATATGAACAAATGGGGATAAATAAAATTTTAAACACTTAGATTATTCAATGTTTGCAAAAAAAAAAATAAATAAATCTGAATGTTCACCAGCATACACACATTGAAAGACTTACACGTATTAATAATTGTCCAGGGAGTCCCTGTCCAAGCGTTTTTGATGTCTTTCTCGCTATTTAAAAGAAGTGCAATAAAAAAAAATTGCTTCCCCGTGGGATCAATCATGTACGAACAAATTCACATTTAAGAATTCCTTTTATAGAAAATTTGTTCATATACCCTGTTTTGATAAAAGTGTAGAAGGTAAAGTATAAAGCCTCTGCATACTCCCAAAGTGAGACACAAGGCTACAGTTCAGGAAGATAAATATCCACTAGTGAAACTATAGAGCAATTCAAGCAACAAATATTGCTACGTCACATAAACTAGAAAACGCTTTTACCAAAGGAAACAAAACAAACCAAAACGAACAAAAGAAATGAGAAGTGGGGGGGAAGGCAAATGGGGCAGGGAGGAAAGAGAAAAGGGAAGGGGTGAGTACTTTCCAAAAGTTGGGGTCTTGGTGTTCCACTTAGTGCCTCCTGTCTCTTACAGATGAGTGAGTTTGGGCGCTTCCTGAATTCTTCCCTGAGAAGGATGGTGAGTGGTAAGGTCTGTGTATGTTGGGTGTGGATCGCAAGGTCCATGGTGGTGATTGTTGGCCATTGGCCCAGCCCCACTGTAGTCCATGTTGGCAGAGGGAGGATGAGGGAGGTGAGTTAGACCAAAGATGGAAGGCCCAGAATTGGTCATGGTCTCCACGTAGTTGCCCCCTACATAGACGGGGCTTCCCTGTATATGTGGATTCCCATAACCGTTGCCTTGAAGAGGATGAGTATCATATTCAGGTGTCACAGCTGCCGTCCCTGTGTATCTCTTTTGAGGAGGTGGACAATTATTAAGAGGAGCGGTATACGATGCAGGGATGCCATAGGTGTTTTGATGAGGCTTGTTAAATGGTGGAGGCGACTGGGGCTCATAGGGGACACTGTTTACTAAAGAATGCATAGAGTTTAGATATCCCCCAACAGCTGGAGGGACAGGGCTTCTGCTTGGGGACTGTCCTCCTGAAGAGGTCATCATGCCCTTACCCTTTTGATCCTTTTTGTATTTCATTCTGCGGTTCTGAAACCATATTTTGATCTGTCTTTCTGTGAGATTGAGCAAATTAGCCATCTCTACCCTTCGTGGCCTGCAAAGGTACCTATTGAAGTGGAACTCCTTTTCCAGTTCTACCAGCTGGGCACTTGTGTAAGCTGTACGGGCTCTCTTAGAGGAGGCTTGCCCCGGAGGGCTTTTATCACCAGCACAACTCTCACCTATGTAAATCACACAAAGAAAACAATCAGCATGGCAAACCCAAACATGGCAACTAGAGACTATGGTAAACAACACCAGCACCTGGAGAGTCCAGTTCGTGGACATGAGGTGGATGCCCACCTGTGCAACGAGTACTCCCCCATGGCCTGAGCTCGGTTGTGCCAAGCTGCAAGCCTCAATAGACTTCCTTCACCTCATTAGTGTCGCTGTATGACTATACTTGCTTCCTTTAGAAATGACAGCATACAAGATATCTGGAGCTTTGCATAAAGGAGTAAGAAAGGTTCAGGGGAACACAGAGGGATTTAGAAACTCTGAAGGTGAGTCTCTGGCTCTGTTGACATAGTGGGATCAGGGTCTTCAAGAATTAACTGTGCTCCATTGCTGCAAAGACCTGCAGAACCTCTTTTCCTGTAAACTCTGATATATACACATCAGCTAGAGATGTCTGAAAGTTAGGTATCTACACTATAACATTATAAGATATAAGCATAGAATTGACATTATAGTGTTTCTATCATGTCTAGCATATAGCATAAACATATGGTAGTGATTGGGAAGTATAATATACATAAGAAAAACATACAGTGGTTCGGCTTGCATATAGGCATACAGATGTATTTAAATATTACTGTTTTCTAATAAAATAAATACATGATATGGAAAGCTGTAAACATCAGTGTTACCAGGGTTTTAAAAAGCAGACTGGCAAAGACATTTGCTAAAGTTTTGGACTCTATTTCCAAGGCATATTTAAGGGAAAAAGAGAAAGAGATTAATGTAAACCCAACTGCTGGGCTCTGATGTTATCGATTTGGGTTTCCTCAACTAATAAAAGTGTTAATATACACTTCCATCCCTCAAATAATATTTTATGGGCTGAAGTTTGTGGCACTCCAGAATGATTTTTGTTTACCAGGCTTGTAACTTTGCCAATCAGCTTGTTAAAATAGGAAGAGGTTCTGACTGTATGCAGGACATTGATCCTGCCTGCACATGATTATGAGTTATTTTATTCCTGTTACACTTCAGCAAAGATAGGTCACTGTCTTATTAATCTAACAGCACTGTGCCAACAAAGTACTTGGGACAGGCCCCTGGCTTAAGGCCTGGGCTGCTCCACACTGACATGATTTACTGGAGGGAGGATTACCTAGGAAATGTGATAGATGCAGGAGGGCATAAGTGTTTTAGTCACTAGGAAACAAAATCACTTTAGACTCATCCTGCAAGGCTAGGAAAGTTTTACAGGGAGTGGTTTATTTACTGAGCTCTCCTTGTGAGTAGTGACAACCCCTTTCCAAAAGCTTGAGAAGGTAAACTCAGAGAGGAAAAAAGCCCCTCCCTCCCCAAAGTGAAGATGGGCAGGGTTGCCCTCCTCCTCACTGGACACACGACCAGCCCAGGGTACCCAGGGAGAGGGGTGAGATATGTTTCATACCTGAACTGGAACTGCTGTTTTTCTGCTTTGTGTTTTGCCGAGACTCTTTCATCCATGGGAATATCTGTTTGGACATGGTAGGCGAGTTAAGAGCTGGGCTTTTGGTGGGGTTGGCCGGGGCAGGGTTGCTGCTGGCATTTTGAGATGGTGAGGAAGAGGACGGAGGTGGAGGTTGTGCCTGCTGGGCTGGAGGCTGCTGCGGTGGGGCCTGTGGGTCGGCAAGGCTCGGGGGCTGGAGACGTTGGTTGGGAAGGGTCCTCATGCAACTCTCGCTGATGTCATTGGCCTTGTGGTGGGACACAGAGCTGCCAGGGGACTGGAGGGAGCACGCAGGACGGTGGTACTCAGTTTCCACAAGTGATGAAGATGGAGGATATTGTTGCTGACTCGTATTATAAGTGAAACCATTTGTTCCTTGGTAGGGGTAGGCACCATAGATTGCAGAGCTGTCGTAGTAGGTCGCTTTTTGCATTTCGTTGTTTCCCAATATTTATTTCGCAAACTGACAGGGTCTTGACACCCTTGGAGAATAACATTGGCACCCCTCTGTCACGTGGCGCTCTTCCTCCAATGGCCTCTCCGGGCAGACCTGGGGTGTGGGGAGAGCAGAGCAGGATGAAGAAATGGTACAAATCCATCTTACTTTCAATAGCTAAGTGACATGAAAGCCATAAAAGAAAAAGTGGTCAGCAATATTTAGCAGCGTGACTTGGCCTCAGGCGCAGAGCATTTCGATATAAAAGCTGCCTGGATTTACTGGCAGCTACAAATATGTGCTTTGCTGCACTGGACAGGGGCTTTCTAGGGTTTTTTCTTTCTTTCTTCTTAAGAAATAGAACAGGGCAACACACGGCAAGGGGGGTTGATCGTTTATCACCGAGAGGCTGTTTTAATACCAGTCTCTGAAATAAAGGTGATGGAGGAATTGGTAATGGGAAGGGACTGGGCTGTTCCTTCATTACAGCTCTAGGGTCAAACCCTCTCCTGTAACCGACATCATTTTATTTTTAGCCTTTCTCTCCAGGTTATAGCTCTCCACACAATTTCAAAGAAATACATTATATTGTTCCTGTCTATGTGTGGCGGGGGTAGGAGCAGGGTGGAAAGGTTTCCTAGCCAGGGATATTTACACACCCTGATCCCAAGTGACGGATTTTGGCTTGTCTATGAAATGCTCTATAGGAAAATAAACAAAGCCGGCTCCTTCTCCCCTCCGCGCCCGCACACTCCCCGAGCCGCCCGGGTCACGCACCCCGTCAGCGGCGGTTTCTGCCCAGGCGAGCCCCTGCCACAGCCCTCAGCGGCTCCCGCTCGGCCCCGGGGCGCGGGTGGGGCAGCCCCACGCAGCCCCCAAGCCCGCCTCACACCCGCGACAGGATCTGCAGCCCCAGCTGCACCGAAAGCCCCTTCAGCAAGGCCACCAAGGGCAAGTCTGGCCCTTCGGCGTTTGTTGGTTTGGTTTTTTCAGCAGTTATTTTCAAGACTCAAACTTTTCGTGGAATCAGCCAGATCCTACCTGTTAAAACATGATGGATTGGAGGAAAAAAACACACCAGGAACCTGAAAAACCAGCGTTCATCTCCATGACCACGGCTTGAACTTTCCATCCAACTTAGCGATAATAGGTTCTGTCTTGGAAACTGCTATGTAATTTGATGTATGAGGGTCACTTGGCTGGGGAGAGGGTGGACACAAACCCAGAGAATGCTTCTCCTGCCCGGGCGAATCCCTTTCTCGTCCCCCACCCCCCTTCTGTCTCCCGTCCTTTCTGGGAATTTTTTTTTTTCCAGATTAAAGTCCACTGGTCACCTGCCTGAAAACAACGAGTTAAAGAATCGCCCGCCTTAATGAGATATGAGACCTGTGTGTAATCTCCGATCTCGTAGCTCTTTCCACACGCACTCACATTGTTCTCAGAAATCAAAGTGTGTTTCTCACCTTCTCCCTACCCCCTTGCTGACAAACAACCGCGTCTTTTCGGATCAGAAGAGCTCTCATTTCTTTTGCCACTTTCCCTGTGCTTAAGCAGCTGGATATTTCCCCCCATACATCTAACGAGGACAAATGCTTAGGGGTGAAAAGCCTTACACAACACGTGCACCAAACGAGCTCATTCTACGCCTTTCAAGTTACACAAGTTCTTAGAAAACAGTATTTCCTTTGTTAGGTCGTAACAAAATTAAGGTAACACACCTACAGAAGAGCGGCTACCCTGTTATTGCACTAATCAAGTTCTTTGGATGTTTTTAAGCTAATAACCCGATGGAGATCTGAGGCGTGCACACAATTTCCAGCTCCTCGCCTCTCCTTCCTGATGCTATCGAGGCCTGGTGTGATTTTTCTCAATTCCTTTGAAAGAGAGATTCTAGACACCACTATCAGAAGAGAAAGAGGAAATAATGAGCTAGTGATGATTTTACAAAGTCACCCGCCTTTCATGATCGCGACATCAAATATTTCGCCTTCCCCTGGACGCTTGGAAGTTTGCTGGCGCGGGCAGGACGGGCAGCGCCGAGAGGGAATGCGTAGCGGGATGCTCCCGCAGCCGCCTGCCCGCAGACAATAGGCAAATTCACTCAGAAGGCAAAATATTATGGAAGCTTCGGCCGCTTGCCAGCAAGGAAAAAAAAAAATCAGCTCCCGCCTTTGGCTTCGCCAAGTTAATAACTTCCTACAAAGTTATGGAGAAGCAGGGGTACTCCGAGGAGTACCCGGCTATTTCTGGCGAAAGCGGGAATAGGGGTTTAAGAGTGACCACGATCAGGGTAATAACAGTGCCCTAACGAGAAAAGTGGAGGAGAAAGTTTGCCGAAGAGCTCTACTCTCTCCCTCGGAGACAAAGGGCCAGGTCTCACAAAACACAGATGGACTCCCAATTCTTCCAGTGCCCACTTAATCGGCTCCATGTCCATTCGTGCAAGACATCTCTCTGCCCTTTACCAACTTCTCTCCCCTCATCCAGACAGCCCGGAGACAGCAGATGAAAGCTGCTTGGAGGAGGCAGGTCCCCTCCTTTCCCCCCACTCCCCACTTCAGCTCTCTCTTACCCTCTCCTTCCCTCAGCCTCCCCCCCCCTTCCCAAGCCCACTAGATCTTTGCCCTGTAACTCCCAGCCGAGCCCCAAACTCTGACTCTAGGAAGAAAAACCAGGCAGCCCCCCTAAAAGATTTCCTGAAAGATAAAGACAAATTTGAGATAAAGTCGGGGGGGTGTGAGGCGGGAGGGAAGAGAGGAGAGAGAGCTGCCTGAACACGAAGTGTAAGGGTATCAGTCACTGCCTGGAAGGAAGCCCCAGCTTGTGAACTCTTCTTGAACCGACATTTAAGTCTATGGTCATAAATCACTGGGACATAAACTCCGCCATTCACGACTGATAGCAGCGTATTTGTGGCCTGCTTACCTTAACTTCTGACGATTGAGGCGGAAGCCAGCATGCTCGCTTGCTCTCTCTCTTTTTTTTTTTTTTTTTGAGGCGACACAACCCAGGGAGCCGGGGCTGTCTGCCCCAGCCCGGTACCTGCGGCCGCGGAGTGGGCACCGGCTCAGCTCCTCCGCACCCGGCACCCCCCGGTCTGAAGGGGCGAGCTCTGCCTCTCACGGGACGGGGAAGGATGCTCCGGACACCCGCCTGCCCCGCTCCTCTCCCGCTTCAGGCTGCCCACCCTGCCCCTGGCCGGTTCCCGGGGTGCCGGGCTTCCCCTGCGCGGGGTACGCAGGATGGGGATGTTTCCCAGGGCTGCTCTGGGAAGGGAAAGAGAAAGACGAAAGGAGAAGGCGAAGGGGGGGGGGGGGGGGGAGGGGACAGAGGGANGGGGAGAGAAGAAGAAGGGGAAAAAAAGGAAGAAAGAAAGAAAGAAAGGCGGCCGCCTGGGGAAGCCTGGGGCAGAGTGGGGGCTGGGAAGGGAGCGGAGGAGCGCGGCAGTGAAGGAGTGCGGCACCCCCCTGCTCCCGGACGTCACAAAAGTCCAGGAAAATTATGCTAATGGAGACAAACGGAGCTCACAAAGGGTCGCTCTCACCAGCCTCCAGGGTTGCTGCTGCTGCTGGGGGGGGGGGGGGGGGGGGTTTGACCTCCTTCCGGTGGGGGANGGGTTTGTCCCTCTTACCGGTGGGCTAGGGGGGCGACTGCGGAATAGTTTCTCCGCTGATCCCCGCAGTTGGGAGCCCTGCAAAGCCCTGGATGGGTCCCTGGGAGGGAAGCAAAGACCGGAGAGCCAGGGTTGGGTCCGGAGAGCCAACCGAAGCCCACCAGGATCTCCGCTCTGGGCAATGCTTTGAGAGCCACGCTGGAAATCATTAGAGTTACTAATTATTAACTCATGCATGCGTGAGCGCACACACATACACAGATGTACACGCAAACACCCCCCCATCCCCCAAATATCCCCAGCGCCCGGGACGGGCACGGAAAGCGCTCGCACACACACACACACACGGTACACAGGAGGGTCGGGGTGTCCGCAGCCCCCCGTGGGGATCGTGGGCGGCAGCCCCGACTGGACGTGGGCCCGTAGCGACATAGCTCCCCTCGCCTCCCGCTCCTCGGCAGCGCTGGGGAAGGCGGCCCAAGTTTTGCGGGTGGTGGTGTTCCCCCCTTTCCCTGCAACAGAAACATGATAGCGACCGTGTAAACGAGAACTTAAAGTTGCAGCCCCTGTCCCTCTGGCAAATGTTGTCTGGACTACGAGCTTCGTGCACTAAGCGGAGGCTCCGAATAATGCCTAGGTGTAGATTTGACGTTACTTCGTTAATTAAGGCATTAAAAATATAACTAGTCCTTTTAAAGCACGAGGGAGCTCGGCGTCATCCTAAAGCACAAACAAAGCGAGGGGGAAGAGAGAAATAAAAAGCACAACAAGGTTGGGGTGGCCTCTTACGCATACCAATGGTTTTTGTCATTTATGGCTATGCAAGATTTATGACTTCATGTACCAAAGCTGTAAACAGAGCACTAAAACAGAAAACACTTGCTCCTTATGGCATAAGTGAGAAGGCACCACATGAAAGGGGAAGCAGACAGCGTAGGAGGAGAGGAGAGGCAAAAATCCAGCGTATGCGTTTTGCTTCAAACAATCCCTTGAATGTTGCATCGGAAGAAAAAAGTCTTTTTAGTCAATAATCAACCCCACACTTTCTTCTGAAACTGCTGATCTGCCAATCGCCCTCTTGCCCGACCAAATAGCGAGAGGCAGCGCTGCGCCCCGACGGAGTCCCCCCGGACCGGAGAGGAGGATTTAGCAAGGGACAGAGAACTGGGGACTGCAGGAACCGGACGCCGGGGAGCCTGCCGGTTTGGGGAGCCCTGCCGAAAGACAGGGCCATCTTTTCCTAGGAGTGCATTTAAACTTTGGAACGATCTCCAGCGGGATATTCTGACTACATGTCTGTATTTAAGAGCGGGAATGGGGAGGATGGGAAGGAGATCTTTTTAAAACTGAAGGGATTTGAAAAGGACTTTAATTGTGAGAACCGGAGTGGTTCACAGAAATACTGAAATGTTTCGTCTTACTGCCTGCAAAGAGTATTTTGTGAGATTTTGTCTATTACTCCCGTTTTCCCACGCCCCCTCTTTCCCCAAAGAGGTAATTTTAAACATGAGAAGATAATTATTTTTTTTTAATGTCTCCTATGATGTCGGGATAAGTGTCCCAACGCACAGATCCCCGCTGCTTTTATCTGCCTTTCCCTCCCAGAGGCCGAATATTTTCTTTCTGCTCCATTCCGCGGAGAGCGATAGGGCTGAGCTCGGGGAGGGACCCGGCAGCGTTTGGGGCCCATTCCCGGGTCAGAAATGAACTGCCTTTTCTTCTCGAATGGTTCCATTCTGTGGGACTTCCCCCTGGCACCCCGCCTTTCTTGGAATTATTATTAATTTCCGAATAAAATAATGCCTGTGAAGCGCTTTGTCCTTGGATGCTCCGAAATGGAAGCAGGCAGCACCATAATTCACGGCTGATTTGGGGGAATCTCTTAGGGATGAAATAACAAGGCGGGGAGTAGCTGGAGAAAGCAACCAATTTCGGAAGCAGTACCTGTCCAAGTCGTTAGAGAATTAGGAGGGGATATTAGCTGTCTTAGAGAAGGACTGGACTATAGAAGCAAGCTGTGCTTAATATGAATTATTGTTTATATTCTCTAACACTAAAGAATGTCAACTGACTCTTTGCAATTTGCTCAGCAGACTGAGGTTATTTAACACAACTCACCGGAATCTACCTCTCCTACAAAACTCTTGCCTTCTTTTGCTTTAGAGCAGGACTGTTATATTTATGGGCGTTTTAAATGGGTCAATATGCATCCTAACTGGGTCACAAATCAGAAAAAACGCTGCCAAGTAATTGAGCTGCAATTAAAGCTTACACTTTATTTTTGAGGTGCGTTTTGGCCCATTGCAAAATACGGCAAAGCCAATTTTGGCTTTTAGACACAAAGCTGGGAGCGAAACAGCTCTCCTCCACTCGCGAAGAGAGAGAGACGCTGGATCTAGGAAAGGACAACGTGCTTCAGTATGGCGAGAAGGGGAAACAGCATTTCTTTGAGTCAGTTCTGCTCTGAGAACGGCTTGAAGAGCAGGAAAGAGAGAAAACAGCCCAAACATCTCTGCCCCGCAGGTCTCTGCAGAGCGGCTGTGAATAGCTCCACGTGGAAAGAATCTTTTTTGTCTGGTTGGTTTCAGTGGAGTTTTAATCATCGTTCGCTTTTCTTCCTCTCTCCCTCTCTTTCTGACCCCTGAGAAGATGGGTAATTACCAGCACCCGGTAAACTGGACACAAAATGGTACCGCAGGAGTAGGCGAGAAACGAACTGAAGGAAAGGAGCCCCAGCGCTCCGACCCTTCCCAAAACCGGGATACACCGGGGAAATGCCTTTTTATAGAGCATTTTGCCCTCCTTGGATAGCCAAGTAATCTTTCATTTTCGACATTTAAAGCGAAATCTTTATGTACAGCTACACACACATATTTTTAAGCGTATACAAATATTTACATATTTATATGTATGGAGATAATACATATTTATGTAAACGACGGTATGGATATGAATTTAGGACTAGTATATGTTCTCCTAGAAGATAATTTCCACTTCTCCCCCTTTTATTCTCACTTTTCAGATCCCCATCAGAGAGAGGGAAAAAACCTCTCACATTTCCAAGGCTGATTTATTGTTAGAAGCCATGGCTGGCTCTTGGTTCAGCTCCCTCTCACCGCAGAGAAATAAAGAGCTGCCCCTTGGCTCATTTGGGAAGAGGAATCTTTGCCACAGAGCTGAGCGCCCATGCAGCCTTCCGCGCAGGGAAACAAAGTACCATTAAAGCATCATAAATAAAATGGCAGCACAATCGCACACTCATCGATTTACGGAGCGGCAGTGGCCGAACAAACACCCATAAAACAACAACCGCTGCCACCGCACACTCGAGCACGACCCCTATCAAGGATCATCCGCCCCCCCTGCATCGTTTTCTCCTACTTTCCCAAATACATACATAAATAAACACAAAGACATACAGCTAAAATAAAATAATAAAATAAAATTAAGGGGAAAAAAATCCAAACACGACAATAAAAGAAGCTTCCCATCTCTAGCCGATCATAAATAAAGATATAGATGGCAATCGAGGGACCGGAGTGGAGGCAGCTGGCCATCAACAGCAGTGTGGGATCTCTATGGAGAAAAATAAATAAAGAGGCAAACTCTCCCTGCTCTGCTCGCTGCGAGGGGAGAGTTGAATATTTACCGCAGCAAATTGAAACAAAGGGGGAAGCAGCCTGGCTCCGGGTGCGCACACACCCGCACGCACACACACGCACTCACTCCAGCCTCTGCTACTGACCTTTGCCTCGAACAGCAATAACTCACCACATAAATGAACAATCAACGGAAATACCTTAAAATAAAATCCATCCTTTCTAACGAAGCATTTCGTCCTCTCTGCTCGACAATAACCTTTCCATAAGGAACGAAAGCTGTCAGCGAAATGGCCAGCTCTTGCAGGGACGGTGATGGGGGCAGGAGGAAAAAAAAATAATAGAAAGCAGTGCTTGCTCTGAACAGAAACTGGAAAAGCGTAATCGCAGACGGAGCCAGACCGGGTCTCCACTCCAAATGCCACAATAATGCGCTGTATTATGTGCTCACGTGGTCATACGTCAACTTAAATCCTTTTATTTGAAATAGGGAATCATTGAAGGAACAGGGTTTCTTAGCGCGAGCCTTTGCTTTTTAAAGCCTTAACCCAATACGTTAAAGAAGAGCTTTCGAGAGGGGAGGGAGGGAAATCCAAGAGATGCAGATGACTGGGGGGGAGATTGTTTTGATTCTCTTTCCTCCCACACCAATATTTCTTTACACGAAGCCCATTGGAAGGTAAGAGGAATTCTTCTCATAATATGGGATTACGCTGCACTTTGATACTTAGCCTAATTAACCTGCATTTGCTCCCCAGGCCCGCCACTCTTCCCCACGTCGCATGTCCTCTGCAACCCCCGAAGAAAGACCAAACCTTAATACTATTATTTCCAGCTCACTTCTAAATGGGATGATTATCAGCATTCCCCCTACCCCAGCCGCCTCTACCCTGGTATTGTACAGGGCTTGCTCAACTCCCACACGCTACATCAGGACTCCTGTAGAAACTAAAAAGACCTGTAATTACCTGACAAAGGCAAAAAAGAGTCTCTTCTAAGAAGCTAGTCGATTTTTATCCTTGTAACACACTACGAAGAATACACCTTCCTTCACTGGCGTGGCTCTGAATTTTGCAAAACCTTTTGGGACCTTGCTGTTAAACTTGTGCTTACGCATTTCCTATACAGCTAGTTTGAGTGATGCACAAAATTATAGGTTTCTAACGATGAAAAAAAAACCCAACCAAAAAACGAGGAGGGGGAGTTCTCTGTCTAAGGAGAAAAAAAAATTAAGGAAAAAAAAAAGGAACAAAGTTGTGTGCGGCCCCCAAGCCAGGCAGCTTCGCCTATGTGCGAACACACCACATCTTCCCTGTAAGATTGTTTAACTTGTGCTATTGACACAATAAGCTAAACAAACAAAAGAAACTCTCAAGCCACATAACTTTTCTGGAATGAGTCAAAGACAATTAGATAGTTCACGTTTTTATCGTGTTCCTGGTCCAGTTCTGTGACTTCAACATTTTGCATCATGATGTGAACAGGTTTGTCTAAATTTTTTCCACCACCCCCAGAAGCTCGAAGAAAAGTTGCAGTTAACTGCATTATACCCTCTTACTGTTTCACCTGCACTTCATTGAACAGAATGGAAGGAGATTTCTTTTCAAAGGTGATTTTTAGTGTTATGGGCAAGCCTTATATACTCTTGCTTGGGTTGTAAAAAGGTGGACCACTGGAAGTTAAACCCATCAGTAACCGTATAGTGGTGGACATTGCAGCAAAGTCAGCGTGAAATTACAATAGAGGAATAATTCGTAATTTTTCATAGAGAAGTGGCTAAGCTAGGAGCAGGATATACATCTATTATCCCTCACCAAGAACTGGAATGCAAACTATATACCTTTGGAAAAGGGAGAGTATTAACCACATGCAACATGCCCAAGTCTGTAACTATCATCAACACTAGTAACTCCACAGCCCTCGTACTCAACGTAAACCGGTATTTACTCTAGATGGATTCACGACTCTTAAATATGGTGTGTTTAGATCCCATAAAAGAAACACACAGAGAAGTTCTTCTGCAACAATGAAACTGAAATTAATGGGGAATGGAGCAGATGCTGAAAAAAGCAGAGCAAGTCTTTCTTGGGGCTGCTGTAAAAAGTTATCGACTGCTTTGCGTCAAAAGCAGAAAGATGGCTTTAGAAGTTACAGTCCTGAGCAAATAGAAAATACAAAAGCAATAAATCACAATCATAAGTCAGTTTAAATGCCTTAACGCTAGCTATGGCTATTGGCTTCAAAACCCTGTTTCTATGAACATCTTTATTAGTATTAATGGTCAAGTTAATACTAAAACTACTGTTTAACAATTAACTCTGTGTATATAGTGGGGAAACTAATTAATTCTTAAGAAAAGTAACTTCTTGACGTGTGAATACCTTCCACAGGGTGTGCTTTGGGAGGGCAGAAGCGGGAGTCTGCCTAACTTTATGCTGTCCGGGATCACAGCGGTAAATTATTCCCTTCTGCCAATTTTGGAGTAAGCTTTCTTTGCTCTAGTACCGTGATTACGAGTTTTGAAATACAAATTCAAATGATCTTGCGAGTTGCAGACGCTATATTTCCCCCAGCACCTCATATATTGCTTTGTTCCTGTTCCTGGATATTCAACATTATGTTTTATTACCTCGATGATTTGGAGACCTGAAACACGGTTTCTAGCAGGAAAATGTGGAATTTATCAGTAGGTCTGCTACTGATTTTTCTGTGCTTTATACACATGTCTTCGAGCTGAGCTGAAATTCCAGGCTCAGTAACAGCAAACAGATCTGAGTTCATAAAGTGACTTCATTAAGAAAAACCCTTTGTGCCAGCTCTGGCATTAATAGCCACTTTTAGCATTAATCTTATTTAAAGTTACCTTCAATACAACTAGATTTAGAATTTTTATTGTATTTCAAGTTTATTTTTATGCCAATTGTTAAGAGGTAAGCCTATCACTCCCATGTGAAGACGAAATGGGAATCACAGTATAAGTATTTCCTTGCTTCCTTGAAAGATCTTTAAATCCGCTGGGGTGCAGAGCTGTTTACCTACATCTGTGCATCTGATAGAGATAAAGTTGGTCTTTGATCATTTCCAAGCAGATAAAAAGACTGTGCCCTTGTGGGAGAAGTTCTGCTCAGAGTCATCTGAGTCTGCCAGTGTTGGGTCCGTTTAGGAATCCCAACTATCTCTGCACGCAAGGCTGTGGGTACATGTCACCGGAGGAAGATTCCTTCGTACTGTATATTCGCTTTTAATTTCCCAACACCAGCATGAATAGAACTTTGCAGCACCTTTTGATAGTTAAGATTTAAGCAGCCTATTAAGCCAACACAAAGAGCCCTTATAGTCCCGTAATTTATGACCGCTTTTAAAAGGTAATAAAATATACTAATGGTACATCAGCGTCCAAAAATAAGCAGGTAAATCTAGTAGGAATTCAAGCTAATTCCCTGCAATCCTCCCCTCTCGGCGGCCAGCATAAGAAAATGGTCACTATGAAAAGCATTACATTTCTGCTGCCAAAGGATCAAGCGCATGAAGGACTCCAGTAACTCTGAATCACCAAGCACCGACCTCCGCCTGGTGCAAAGCAGGCCAGGACAGAGAAATACCCGAAACTTATCCGCCATCCATTTTCTCGCATGCATTCAGACAAAAAATCACGTTTTCTAACGTCCCCACATGCACTCCCTGTTTGCGGGGCTGTCTGCGGAGCTCCTTGAGGAGGAGGCAAACAGACAGCCCCGATAAGCCATTCGACACCGAAATGACTCCAGCCCTCTCTCCCGTCGCCTTACGACTTTAGTTTGGGAAGGAGCTAAGAATGGACAAAGAAATTCTCAACCTCTTTCGCTCTTCAGATGACTTTGCATCCTTCCTGTCCACAATGCCTTTATAAGGATGGCGATCACTCAGGTCCCGTACACTTCTTTGTCTGCCCAGACACGCGCATTCACTACCCACGGAAGATGAATAGAGTCACTCCAGGAAAAAAAACTCCAGCTAGGTTAAATATTTATCACAACAACCAAAATCTCATTCCAGCAGTCTTGTTCTGCATGCAGGTACTAGGCAAATGGCTTCTTACAGCTGCGATCGGCGCAAAAACTGTTTCCCGGCTCTTACCTCCTCCAGCTGCGCAGAGTTGGGCTGAGTGCTCCCAGCTTCCACCGCCCCAGCCGAGTTGCTTTTTTTTCGGGGCTCCCTGTAAACAAGCAACAAACAGAGTCTTACTGGGGAGTGCAGGGGGAGGTATTTTGCTCCTTCATAGGCAACACATGGCTTGCCGGGTGCGCTGGGAGAGCCCTGGAGAGGGGCGTATGGGGATGGAGCGTGCGCGGGCTCCCGGCGTGGAGCGTGGGTTCCCACCCGGGCCAAGAGCACGGGGAGCCGAGAAATAAAAGCGGGTGGTTGGATTCTTTTTTTTTTTTCCTTTGCCGTAGACAGCTATGCCTTCTGTCTCCAAGTGTTTGGAAATATTGTCATTCCAAACTCTTGTTACATGAATGTCTGCTTTATTTTCCTCTGGGAAACCTTTGTTTAGGATCATTTAATCAAGAACAGACATTAAACACAAGTCGTGGTGTTCATCTCTGCTGAATAAAACGAGGAGAGGATTCCAGTTTAAATGTGGGGCGTATTGTGGTTGGGCTTTTATTCAAACGGTTAGCCGGGGCCCGATCCTGCCACCACTAGCGCCTGAAGAGACTAACAACTGACCTCATTGATGCGGGATCGGGCCCAAAGCCTGTTTGGTGGTGGTTTGGTTTTTTTGCTTGCTTTTTTTTTTTCCCCAATCACAACCAACAAAATAACCCCATTCTGAAAACCATTGAAAGAGAGAAAAAAAACCTGGACGGCTTCTCTTCTTCTAACATAAACAATATTACACAATCCAAAAAGACAATAGTCAGATTATTCGCATGCCACTTACTGAATCACTTTTACATATGAATTTGTCAGATATAATAATGTACCCCCCGTATTCATTCTCGCTAATAAAAGCCAGCTAACGCATCTTAAAATAGTCAGTAAATGTAAATGCTAATAATTAAATAACACAGTTCTTGCGGAAGGGTGTCATCTGAGTCCTGGAAATATTAAGTCTGTCTTGGGAGAACTTTTCTAGCAGAGACTTTGCTTTGGTAATTTAGTAGTTCCATAATTACCCTAATAATTTTAAATTTGGTGTTGAACTCCAGTCTACATAAAATCATGCAATAATAGCCTACTAAACTGTTTATTGCCGTCTCATAAATTTGAGAGCGCTGACTGTTAAAATCTACTGGCAAACACAAAAGAAAATGGAAAGTTCAATATGCAATCGCAGAGCCCTGGCGCTGCTGCCTGGGGTTATTCTTAGCTCTACCTTTCGCTCCACTCGGCTCCAGCACAGGGAGAAACCCTTGGCATTTTAGGCTCAAACTCGTACCTTAGCCATTTTGATCTCTAATCAATAGTCATGTTACGAACGGCAATAATCATCGATCAAGCGTGTCGTGACTGGGTTGCCCCACTCGTGTTAAATATGGAGCGTGTATCAGGAAATGGTGCCAGAGACTTTCTGTTGTTGATTTTTGAGCTATTAAGTCACGCCACCATATTTTACACTGCCACAGTCCTTTAAACTATGCTGCTTCTTGAAAGAGTTGCTAAGTAGCAATAAAGCACTTTACAAACGCTGTGGCTTTTTTTTTTTTTTTTAATTTGTTGTTATCCCAAACTCTAATATTCATTGCGGCACTTTAAGTTGGTACATAAATCGTTCAGACTAATGAGTCATAGAGAAATTCGCCCATGACTTTTCGTTTACAATCCTCACTGCCTTTCCATCGCTTTTTTGGCCCTGCATTAGGAGCCGGTGATTTATTAACGCCAGGAAAATTGAACAAAGCGGGTCCTCCTGCACTGTGGCACCCAGCCTTCCACAGTGTGAATTAGAACATTATCAAATGTGTTTGCTTCGGTAACACTTAATCACCAAAAGCCGTAATGTGACCACAAGGTAGGTAAAACAAAGATTTAACATTTCTATATATTAAACTTGTTAAGCAAATGCTCGGCAAACAAAGCAAGCACAAACAATTAAAGTCATCAAGCTAGAAATACACACTACCTACTTACCAACACAGACCCTACTGCTTGCTTAAGAAGTTTAGAATCTTTCAAGATAAATCAGGTGGATTTTTTTAAAGAATAAAAAAAAAAGAAGAAGAAAAGAAAAGAAAAGAAAAACAAACTCCAGTAATAAGGAGTTGAGTTTCACTTCTGAGAGAATCACTCCTAGTGAGGACTGACGGCCACAGATCTATTCCTGACTATCTGCATTAATTATTTAATGAGTCACGTGACCCTAAAGATTAAAATTTCAATATCTCCCCCAGAACAGACGCAACACCTTTATCTGCGAGCGCAGAGATCCTCGTACTTGGGAACCCTAATCTCTGCTGGCTTTGACAGCTCCTCAGTTTCTAGGGAGAGCGCTTGGGCGTTAATAATATGGGTTTGTCCCGCTCTGTACAGCGAGATGGGGCAGCTTTACACACACACACACACACACACACACACACACACACACACACACACGCCCCCAAATCAGACATTTGAACCCAGATCCTCTCTGTCTGCAGCGGGGCGGGGGGTGGCTCTGAGCACTGCTGGCGGGGGGCAGGGGAGCACCAGGGGCGGCATCCCCCGGGCTGCCCTCTGTGGGTCAGTCCGGCCGGCCCGCCCGCGGGCCAGGGCGCAGGCGGCTGCGGAGCTTCCCCTGCCCACGCGGGGAGCCCCGACTCCACCGGGACCTGCGTGGGCCGGGCTTGGGTGCCCGAGGGGACGGTCTCTGGGCGACTCCGGGGATGGGGGGGTGTCTCACACAGGACGTCGAGGCTTGGCCGGGCCGAGAGACTCAGGACCCTGCAAGAGCCTCCCCCTCCCCAAGGTCGCGACGTGCGGGACCCCCCAGGGCCACGCCACAGGGCTGACTCCGGTGGAGGTGTGGGAACGGAGGGCGGGCCCCGGGCTGTCCGGATCGGTCCCCAGCGCGGGGCGGGGGGGCACTGGAGGGGCTGGAGTTTCATGTAAAGCCTGTCAAGATCTCTGCTTGTGTGAGGGCTCCCCCCACCCTTTCATCGTTTACAAACACTGGGCGAAAAGGCCACGGGACGGCAAGCATCCTGAAGGAGAAAAAAAAAAGAGAGAGAGAGAAAGAGAGAGAAAGAGAGAAAGAGAGAAAGAGAGAAAGAGAGAAAGAGAGAAAGAAAGAAAGAAAGAAAGAAAGAAAGAAAGAAAGAAAGAAAGAAAGAAAGAAAGAAAGAAAGAAAGAAAGAAAGAAAGAAAGAAAGAAGAGAAAAGTCCCAGCATTGGGTAATCCTCCAATGCTGAATGGCTCCAGTTATTAAATACCACAAGGCACTTGTCATAGCTAAGTTCGTGTAATAAAACACCAGGTATAATAAGAGCTTGCAGGAGAAACGAGGAGGGTGATCTTGGAAAAGGAGCATTTTTCTTGTTGGGTGCAGGGGAGGTGGATACCGGGGTTAACGGCGTGGCGTTCCCTGCGGCCAGCAAATTGACTCCAAGGTGATTTGGTCTTTCTTTGAAATATTGACAAACTTCCACTTCCAGCGTTTTGGGCAGCTCTCGCCTTTGTGGCCAGAGCAGATAAATCCATGTGTGAGAGACACCGGGAGAACGGGGCGGGGGGGAAGAGACATTTAGGTCCAAGTGCCGGATTAAAAAGAATACTGTCTTTAAAGGTCAAGGGTTTGAAGGGTCAGTCTGCTCCTCTAAAAAAAACAATTAATGGGATAGAAAATTTGTCCTCTCAGTGAACTCCCGGTTGCCTTAGCAAAGGGAGCACAATGCGAGAATTTAAACTGGAAGATGTAATTTTCGAAGTTATTGTAAAGACGGGCGGTATCGGACGGGGAACAGAGGGCTCCCAGCCCGGGAGCAGCGTACCTCTCCCATCACAGGCAGGGGGGGAAGGGGAGGAAAAAGGAAAATTTACCTTAAACGACGATAATCTGCCATGGGGTATTTTGCAGTCCGCGGTTCAATCTCCAGAAAGAGAGTGTACATTTTTTTAGCAGACAGCCAAGATGCTGTGTCTTTACACATGACCACTTTTTTTTTTTTTTCCAGGAAAATCCTTTGCGTCTTCACAGACTTTTTCAAGAGAATGCCCTTCAGAACCGCTGTTGAATTACAAAGAAGTATTTATTGTAGGAGGTGATTAATGATTCTCGCTAAAATTGCTATTTGCAGCGTGATTTCATTTCTCTTTACAATGGGAGCAAACCAGGTTTATACACATAGGCTACACACTAAAGAAATCCTGCATCGCTAGTTAATACATTTTAGCTGCAATTTTGTTCGTTTATGCTAGTTTTGGACCTAAATATATTGAACGATTCTTAAGCAATAAACAAAACGAAGTTACACGCTTGCGGATAGTAGTTACCTCACAGTTATATTTTTCTCCCTTTATAAGGAGGCAGCTGGCAATTCAGGATTTAGTAAACAGCAATATGTGAGTGGAAGCGTGCTTTTCAGGCCTGTCCTTGGCCGGTTTTGGAGACAGCGGTGTTTGCTGAGGGTGTTTACAGCCGCCATCTCTCTGATGCTGAACGTGCTCTGACAGTGGCACATTACATTTTTCTCCAGGACGATGAGTGTTCCACGGGCAGTCAGACATGCTGGCAAGACTGCTGGGGCCTGGTGCTACCTCACACAGGGGGTTATGTTGCACCCGGTCCTGGCGGCCTCACCCAAGCGAAGAGAAGCATTGATTTAAAAAATCCTTCTCGGATGTATTCGGGTAAGTAAATAACTCTTGGCCTTCAGGCCTTCCCTGGAAGATTTACCAGCACTTGAGCCCCTTTCCAAGGCTTTTCCTACCCGGCTAAGCGCTACTATCTTTTGTGGAAGCCCTGAGCAAGGCTCCCCATTAGCAGCTCTGCTTTGCCTGCGCTCCTTAGCTGCCTGGAAGCAGCAACATGCGCAGCCTCAGCTGGAGCCACTTGAACCCCATTTTGCCACAGTCGTTTCGACAATCTCGGTCAAATAGACCTCTTGAGCTGTACTCAAATTCATGTTTCTGCAGAGGCTTTCTGAATACATTTCGAAATAGTCTTTAAAAGAAAATAAAAGGAAACAGAAACAGAAAAGGCATCTTAGAGAAACTTTAGACTACTGCCCATGTATTCCCCTTCAAAAGTGCTAGCCACTTGAGAAATTATAATCGGGTGAAAATGAACGAATAAATCACGACTGGCTAAAGATTTAAAGTGTTATCACGGGAAGCATGTGTGGCTTCTCCTCCAGCAAAACCCATCATGGGAGCTTATTGGCTCCCAGTAGAAGCACAGTTTCTCTGTAATGCAGAATAAAATAGTCATGCGGACAGCGATGGAGATCCGGACTAATCCTGCAGTAAGTCCGCTGAAGAGAATGTCACTCACCTATACAATGAGGCAAGACTTTTCCTCGTTCTACAGCGCTCTTTTTCACAGTCAGAGAATTAGGAGTCAGGACGGTTTTCACTACATTTAAAGCAACCGTTACCTTATTGATAAGATGAATTCAAGTTAAGACAGCACGTTAAACCGTTGGTTTCCATTCCTGGTGCCAACACCCGAGCACAAGGTGGATGAAACAGCACTGAGTGAACTTGTGTTTCAAGCGTTTAATTCTTTTGTACAGAATAATCTTTATTACCAGCATTTGGCACTTTTATACATTACACCACAAATTGTACATGGACCCAAACGATTTAGACGGTGCCAAATATGAAGACAGTAACAGCTTTTATAGCAATATTTATTTAAATAAATGCAATAGGGAGTGTGAAGAAAAACTAATAGATCACAGCTACTGCAGGGACTACACTTAAAACCAGTTAAGTTACCTTTGATACATAAAACATCCTCCTTTAGACAGTGTAAGGAAATATTTTTCTTAAGTTTTTAACCTCCCGTGTACATGTTCGTTCTCTCCCCCGTGTTGGTGTGTGTGCACCCTCACACATACACATACATGCACACGGGAATCCACGAACACCCCACGAAACAGCGCTTTTCGAGTCAGTGCCTTACACAAGCGTCTCACGAGGTCTTTGCTTTGTTTTAACCGTCTTTTATTTTAAAAGTGTTCTCTAAAAAAAAAAAAAAAAAAAAAAAAAAAATTGTNAAAAAAAAGGTCCGTCTTAGGTACAGAGAATTCGTCCGTGACAGCATCCAGCCCTCTCTTACACCGAAGCCAAGAGAGCGTTTCCATAAATAGAAAAAAAATGATGGGCATGGAACCACTATCTATATACAATGTAGACAATGGTCCAGGTTTTGGTTTAAACATGTGCCCGTTCTTGGACACGTCTCGTCTTCCTCTCCTGCTCCTGTTTTGTTTTACACAGTTGTTTGGTCCAAACGGCCAGCCTCCACCACAGGGCAGCTGGAAAACCCCAATAGATAGACAAATACATATATATTAAAAACCAAAAACAAACCCAAACCAAACGTATTTATAATGCGGTTGCGTTGGGTGTAGCCCCATCGAGTGAATGGGGGTGGCCCTGTGTCTGTGCTTTGGACTGCTGGCTCAGTGTGGACTGATTTGAGGAGCGCATCTTTGTGTTAGGCAGTTTATGGTCTTTCTTCCACTTCATGCGTCTGTTCTGGAACCAGATCTTGACCTGGCGCTCGGAGAGGCAGAGGGTGTGTGCGATCTCGATGCGTCGCCTCCTGGTCAGGTAGCGGTTGAAGTGAAACTCCTTCTCCAGCTCCAGGACCTGCTGTCTGGTGTAGGCAGTGCGAGATCTCTTGGGCTCCCCTCCGTTGTAATTGGGATTGACTGAAACGTGCACACACAGGCATAGAAATACACCCGGAGAGGAAAGAAAGGGGGGGAAGCGATGGAACATAATCATTATATAATAACTTGACACCAGGTTCACATAAGATACATAAACGGCAAGAAAAATTGTTTCATAGCCTATCGACAGTGGGGACAATCGACGAGCAATAAAAAATGGTGATGGGCATTTGGGTTAGAAGAAAAGCTTCAAAGACACATGGCCCAGAGCCACTGCAGGGCAATTAAATTTATGGGGGCTATAATTACTGCCCTAACAGTTTGGCGTCTCGTAAATCTTTTGATAAAGGACCCCGGATACAAAAGGTTTCTCACTTCTTTTTTTTTTCTTTTTATTAGGAACCGCGAAGGAAGAAGAAGGGAAAAAAAAAAAGCCACGCACACAACGACCCATCCCGGCCCCGGGAGCACCCTCCCCCCTTCCCTCCTCTGCAGGCTCATCCCCACCTCCCCCTGGCAAGGTCAACTCACCCGTGCTCACATGGATCTTCTTCATCCAGGGGTAGACCACCGGCTCCTTCCCCTTCAGCCCGGGCAGGCTCTTGTCGAGCAGCAGCGGGCAGCCGGGCCCGGTGCCGGCCCCGGCGGCGGGGGCCGCTTCGCAGCGGCGCTGAAGGGCATGGCCTGGGAGCAGGGGCTGGGGCGGGCCGGGATGGCCCTTGGCGGTCGGCGGCGGCGGGGGAGATGCGCCTGGGGGCGGCTGCTCAGGGCCCGGGGCGGCGTTGCCAGCGCTGCTGTAGCTGTAGGGCGCCTGGGGGTAGGAGGGTGCCTGCGCCGGGTAGAGAGCCTCGGGAGGCGGTCCCGGCGGCCCCGGCGGCGCCGCGGGAGCCTGGTAGCCCGGTTCTCGGCGCGGCCGCGGGAAGTACTCGGGCAGCGCCGGCCCCTGGTGC
>VYZX01030595.1:234843-264687 GCA_013401335.1 Brachypteracias leptosomus
AAAACAAAATTAAAAAAATAAATAAAAATAACTAAAACAATTATTTTTAAAATTAAAATAATCTTTAAAGGAAACTGTTCGCCACCTCCCCTCGCGTTGTTTTTCCGCATGGAAAACAGGAGGTCTGTGGGGGTATCCCCCGGCCGCCGGGCCCCACTACTCGGTCCTCACTGCACTGCCACTGGCCCCTTCAAATTCAAGACGCTCCGCTGGTTTCCTCCCCTAGGAAAAAAAACACGGTCACCCTCCCCGGAAAAAATATAAACAGCCAACCAACCCCCAAAATGAGGACAAAAATGTGTGAGAACACAACTTTCTGAACGCCTCAAAAAGAAAAAGAAAAACACACACNTCTCTGGGAGTTGCTTGCAAAGGAGCAAGAAGTAGGCTCAGCATTTTGGAAAAGAGAAGCCCCCGCCGTATATTTGCTAAAAAGCGCATTCACATAATACGAAGAGCTCATAATTTTGACCTGTGATTTGTTGTCCGGCAGGCTTCAGTGTCGGTTTTACGAGGTAGCGTGATATATGATAACATTACACCCCCAGATTTACACCAAACCCCATTTTCTTTTGGACTGAGCTGTCTNAATAAATCAAATAAATCAAAACTCCTAGAGTTGAAGAAATTGCCTACAAATGGCTTCCAACATCAGCCGCCTGTTTAATGCCCCTTTTACCTTTCTGTCCTACCTACCTTACGGTCCTAAGCGTGAGGCGGCAGCGGTACACGCAGATGACAGATAGCGTTGCTACTTTTCTAAACACTGGGCTCCCCAACAATGCGAATGGCTCTCCATTGAGGATGCTGCACCGTGCCCCTTCCTTTAAACGGATCGTAAAATGAGTTTCCTTGCCTCAGACAGGGAGTCCTGGTAAAGACAGCTTTTACTGCCTGCATATATTGCACATCATAAACTGGAAGGAACACAATGGAATTGCCCCGGAAATTCTCCTTTCAATTATAGTTTGGTGCCCCGTGTACAAAGACTTTCTCACCAGTTAAAATTGTTCTTGGCGATATTTCGCTAGGACCCTAAACTTTACGGTTTTTAAAAGTGGGACACTCCCCCCACAGACACCTCCAACACACATACACACACACGCACGCACCCTTTGGGACTCTTTATGCACAGTTACTGCAGCCCTATGAATATAGGTTACTGACAGAAACTAGTAAATTCTCTAAAGCCAAATCCCTGAGATTTTGGTGCTTTAGAGCATGCAAATGTGGCGGCTGTATGTAGATAATTTGCCAAGCGTTAAGTACGTGAAAACGCAGTTGTTATTCTCAGGCGTGAGGGAGAAGCTGGCAAAAGAGTCCTCTTCGGTTATTTCTTCCAATTCGCCAATATTAGACAATATCCGTGAGGTCGCAATCGGGATGTGGAAACTGGCCGCCATAAGAGGCTGCTGGAAAGTAATAAAGGCCCGAGAAGTTAAACGAATACGTTGCAAACAAGACGACGACCAAGAAGATCAAAGAGGCTGAAGTAGATGACATTAGACCAATAAATTGCTCCTCTGATGACAACATACTAAGATGCGAGAAGGAAGAAACAGTAAATATAACCAATGTCTACACTTAAATATGGATAGAGTACGACTGAATAGATTAGCTGGGTGGTTGCATTTCGAGCTCTCGGATTCTGTACAACTTGCACGTTTATATATTTTGCTTTGCGTGTGTAAGTTTACTGCCATCATCCCTTTTTTTTTTTTTTTAAATTTTGTTTTTACCTTTTTTTCCTGCCAATCCTTAAGATTTCTTAAAAAATCTTTACTGAATAAATCTCAAAAGGAACCCTAGACACGGGTCCTCGCCACCTTATTTACTTTCCACACCCTCTGCGTGTTAGGTACAACGCTGCCTCTGAAACAGCTCCTGAAATCTCTTGTTTTGTCGCTCACAAAACCAGTCTGTATCCCCAAGCCTGAAAACACACTTTTCATTTGAATTTATTTTTTTCCAGTCGAGGAAACGGCGAACGGGCGCATATTACAAGGTTTCGGTAGCTGTAATATTCTCACACGCTTTAAAAATAATCCTCCAGGAGGGATTCATTGTATTTATATTTTTCTTGAGAGCTCTGGACTACCTCTCTTTGCCTTCTGAGCTTTTCCGGGAAGTAAAAGGTAGTGATAAAACGGTGTTCATAAGTTATAAGCGACCTGGGAGCACTACATGATTATGGATTGTGTATTAAGCAGTATCTTGATGTGGTTCATACTAGAGAAGATCTTGTTGTTTTGGAATCTATTTTCGACGTAATTTATCCACGATTATAATGGAGTGTACTGTGCCAAGCTACTACTTAAGTATGACGACACATAAATACTTTTTAATTTCAATATAATTTTACTGCGCAAGGAAAAGAATAATTAATCATAATAAGTTTAGCAATGCCATCGTAGACAAACATTTGCTAGGAAGGCTTGTTAGAAAGTAGGGAGTGGCTGTTACTTTTTATCCCTAGAAAGAATTAAGTCTTTGAAACAGTGCGGGTGAAAAATACCTCAGCGCTCACATTCCTTCCCGATGTTGAATTTCGATATAAAGATATTGACTTTGATTTAAGGAAATGTAAATAAAACGCAAAGAAAGTATTCCTGTTATGGAGTACTATGCAGAGATTTGTTTACTCATCTGGCTTAAACTTGAAAAATACAACATTCATACTTCAGCCTACATTTTATGCTTCCTTTCCTCTTGCCTTTATTTTCCTTTCAATTACTTTCTCCTCTTTCTCTTTCGGCAACTGCCATCTGAAAATACTCTACAATTCCCCACTAAGACTCATTCTTAAGACGCGAAAGCCAACAAAAGCAAAACGGGGGGGGGGAAATTACGAAAACGACTCGAGGAAATCAAAATAGAAGGGGAGAAGTTAGGAATGACTTCGAGAGACACGCCAAGTTTGCAGAGCATCCGCCTGCTGGCATCTGTATGATATAATTACAACGGGTCCCACAGAGCTGAAATTGCTGGGGACTCAAGCAGGGCTTTTTATTTGTATCAAAGACAGCTGTTGAGGAATTTCACTCGCCGGTAAATAATTTCCAGAGGTTTGCGACGCTGCCGTTTCCACGCACGGCTGTGCCTTCAGCTACGCGGGGCAGAGAAGGGCAAGGGAAAATCCATCGCTTCGCCCGCCGCTTCGAGGGTGAAGCTCTTCGAGGGCTCTCCTCCCAGGCTGATCCGGGGAGAGCCTCTCCCACCCTGTCCGAACACTTTGGTTGCCACTTTCTCCAAATATTTCGTGCCCCAACAGCCTCTCGGGAGGTCAGGACACCGTATTTGCAGGCTCCGAGCTTTACCAGTGAAGGGCGAAGATTTGGGGCAAGTGAAAGAGGAGCTGGCAGTTCAGTGTCAGGGCTCAATCCGGCTCTATTAGCTAGTAGGAAATGCCTCCGTGTTTTGAGAATAATAAATGCAGGGTATGTCCTTGGTGCAGAGCAAGCTTTACTTTTGCCATGAGAGCACCGAGCGCGGCCAGGAGGTAAATGCCACCCCAACCGCGGCCGGCGTCAGCAGGGCATCCTTCACCACACTCCCGAGTTATCCGAGGGAGGGGGGGGAACCCAACTCAAACCATAGGCCTTTGTTAGAACCAAACCAGCTGCTCCAGCCCCAGTTATACTCCCATAAAGTCGACATTTTAGGAGCTTTCGGGGAGCCGGCCGAGCGCTTGATGGCGGGCGGGCACCCGCTCTTTCGCGGGCTCACAGCGCCACCTGCCGGCGCGAAGCCGCCACCGCCGCCACCGCTGCCCCCCGCCGTGCCGGCCCCGCGGAGCCAGCGTCTCTGCCCGCCAGTGCAAGGCAAGATAAATGTCCACCTCCCAGCCTGGATTTAAGCAGGGGAAGGCCAATAAAAGGTTGTTATTTCCGCTCGCCCGCTTTATCTAAAACAGCCAGACAAAACAAATGAAAAGGCTTTTGTAGAAAATCTTAATTGTGGCTGGACAGTTGTAAACTCATTAAGAGCCGAATTCCAGACAGTTTGCAGACCCGTCATTTATTACACACTCTTAATGCTGATTCTTTGAAGTTGCCTCTGTCTGCAACAACAGAGGGCGTCCCAGTATCCCCAAATACTGACTCAGGGATCAATTAGGGGCTTTTTTATGTGTGCAAACCAGAACGAGCACCCTTTTGCTAATTAGAACCCATCAAATCTTACCCCGGATTTCTTTTTTTTTTTTTCTTAAGGTGAAGCCGAAAGCTATTTTTTTTCCTCCCGCAGTTCTACACATCTGTAAACTCCTTGCCGGCTACCTAAGTTTTGTCTTTAGCCCTGCAGCGTTTTACACCCCATAAACGGTTACAGCAGTCATTTTCTTTTATTGCGCTGTGTGGCTCTGAATTTTCCTAACAACAAATTCTGCCAAGACCATAAGTGTGTTCCGTCTTATTTTGCTTTAAATACTTATGTGTGTGTAAGTGTACCTCCGTAAAACCAGAAGGCTATTATTGTTATTCGACGTATTAGCAAACGAGGGTCGGTGTGGCGCAGAAGTGTGCGGCGGCTCTTATTATGGAGGATATCTACTCTGAGCAGTAAGATGTCCGTCCAAAAAAAAGGGTAAATTTCAGCAAGCCCACAGACTCGCTATCTTCTTTTGTTGCTGAGCTTGGTTTGGCTTGGGGCGACGGGGGAGGGGTGGGTGTAACGGGAGTGTGTGTGAAAATCTTCCACTCCAAGGAAACCTTTCTGTTTTTAAAAATAAATCCTATTTTCTCTTCTCTGCTCCAGCCTGCTGCCAATCCAGCTCTTTTCTTCGGCTAAATCAGTGAGTAAAATTGACACCATAAATTCTACTGTAATTGTCAGTAAAATTTTGTCTATATCTATCCATACACACATACATGGTGCTAGACGGTAGTAAAATGCAACGAGTTGTTTTTATTTGCCAAGAGACATTTAAAAGCCAGAAGAAAAATTTCAAACGTGAAGGAAAAAAATGATTGACGTTTGAAATAACATATTTTGCATGTGCAATTATCTCTAGAAGGAAATTTAAAATAAACGCGCTGGTAAGGCAAGCCTTCTCAGAGCTTGATGAGGTACGCTTAGTGCTGGACATTTTCTGGTAGAGGCTAATTAACCAACTCAGCTTAAATCTCGCTGTATGAGCTGATTTATATTATTGTCCGCACTAAGGAAGGTCGGACATTTTGGTTTGGTCCTGAATTCCCCCTGCCTCGCCGGGCGAATTTATTAAAACCGCGTTAACTCGGAGCTTGTGCCTCCGTTGCCATCTGAAGGGGCTCCCTCCTCGCACTGCTGAGCCCCAGTTTACCAAATTATATCAGGGAGGGGGGAGCTGTGCCTCTGCTCAGTGAAGCAGTATCATTTATGACCTGAATTTGCAAATTTAGGACGAAAATAAGACCAAATTTTAATCACCTGGGGTCTGCGTCTATAGAATCATGAGTTTGTTTTGGCTCAGCAACAATACTCTCTTCGGCAGCCCTGCCACGTGTGCTGGTGAGATTCGATATGCCATGGAAGAACCCCTCCTTAATAATCTTAAAACGTCACAAAACGTAAAAGAATCAATATATTTTATTTGGCAAAAAGTTAAATATCATCTCAACACAACGATTTGGTCAGTAGGCCATGAGGTAACTATTTCAAAATAGACAGTGTATGTTCTGCATCAACATATCTTCCCAGATTTCTTTTTCTAAATTGATACAAATTTACAATAACCAAATGTAGGTTTTTATAGTGTATAATTTATTATCAATAAAATTCACCTTCATTACAATAACCATCAAATCATTCGATTAAAATTAAAACGTAAACCATAGGTAGTTACCCTTTTCACATATACGTATAGCTCCGAAATCTGATAACTGCTCACTGGTGCAAAAACAATGTTTAAGCTAGTCTGTTGTATTTTTTTTAATATATAGATTATATATACAATCGACAAAGACAGTACTATATATATATATATATCAACTGTGCATACTAAAATGACTTGCTTCAGTATTTTGAGAACTGCAATTCCCAGACATCGCGGACGAACTTTTTTTCTACCTTTTTTTTTGTTGTTGTGTTTGGGGCTTTTTGCGTTGGGATATATAATATATATTTTACAATCAAAGGTTAACTGTCTAATTATACAGAAAAGACTTAATACACTACAGAGCTATACTCTATGCAATTTTTATAATAAACAACCTGAGTTCAAATTGAATTCTAGCTTACACCATTACATCCGGTACAGCACCCAAGCACATAAATTGAGTCACAAACATAATTACCACAATAAAACACAGTGTTCAAGTATTAGAGTGGAGATCTCTCTGCCGCGCAAAGAGCGAATAAAATTAACTATGTAGACTAAACTATACAGTCCGTAAATAGTTGTGCATTATGAAAAGGTAGTTTTTTCTTTCTTTTTTTTTTTCTTTTTCCTTTCCGTAAGTGAAGAAACAGGTAGATTTATACAAGCTAGCTAAACAGCCTTTACGTGCTTAATGCCCACTTTTTCTTTCCTATTAGAGTATTAAAAATCTTACTGTATCTCTCCTGGCAAACTGGCCTCTGTGACAACCAAGGTACAATCATAATCAGAATTTGCCAAGGGAAAAAAATGAGGCCTGGACCCAGGTACATTGCATGCCAGGGCTCGAGGTGAGGATTTTTAAATTTTGTTTTTATCTTTTTTTTTTTACTTTATGCGTTTTAAATTTAACCCCCATGTCGCCATCACTCGTCCTTCGCTCGATCTTTGTTGATTTTCTTCATTTTCATCCTCCTGTTCTGAAACCAGATTTTCACTTGTCTTTCCGTTAAATTGAGGAGCCTGGCCACCTCGTATCTACGGTCCCTAGTGAGATACATATTGAACAGAAACTCCTTCTCCAGTTCCAGCGTCTGATGCTTGGTGTAAGGGCACCGCTTTTTCCTGGTGGACCTTGCATGGAGCCAGTTTGCAGCTGGATTATCTACAAAGAAAACAACAGAGGAAGTTCAGGCTCGGGGGGGGGGGGGGGGGGGGGGGGGGAAGGGGGAAGGGAGCTGGGGAGGGAGACCCGCACAGGACCAGCCACATAGGTGTCCCGATTTTGGAGTTTAGGACGTCTTTTCCCCAGGCACAGAGGATGGTGAGGCACAATGGACTCCAAAACACAGACACATGCAGAGGTCACACCCAACCACACGCGGAAAAACCCGGCTGCCCCCACCTCCCCTCTCCTTTTTTATAGTTTGTAGGATGCAATTTTAAGATACTCGTTCTCCTTCTCTCTCTTTCTCCCCCGCTCTCTCTCTTCTAGCTCCCTCCCTCCTCCCCGGCCTCCCCACAAACACCCCTCTCAAACTGCCAGCCCGGGGAGTGACCAGCCAGACCAACATGCCATCGAAATAGTTTCACTTTTTAATTTCGACTTTCTTCCGTGTCATCACTGGCAAGACCCAGGGTGCTAGCCGGCCAGTCTACAGCTGACATAATTAAAACCTCGCCTGCTTAGCATCCTTTTTCGCACGGCGTTAATCGCAGTAGTAAATCCCGAGGCGCTCTGCTACCAGTCCCACAGCCCTGGGAACATCCAGTCAGGGGTTTTCTACCAAGGAGACGAAGTGGGGAGTGGGACACACCAAGCAAACGGCGAGGTTTCTGCTCGCAGCCTGGCAAAAGTCACCCCGGCCTATAAGCCGTCTCAAAAAGATCAGAATCCCATCCAATGCTCCTAGGCACCCTCTCCCCGGTGTTTGCCCACGCTGGGAGCGCGGCGAGGCAGGAGGATGCCAGCACGTCCTGAGGAGTCTGCTAGGGTGGCGGGGGTGGGGGGCTTTTGTTGCTTGTCTGTTTTTTTGTTTAAGTTGCAGTTGTAGGGTGGGTTTTTGTTTTCCTTTCGGCCCGGGAAGCCCGAGCCATCCTAGATCCCGTCCGAGTCTGCGAAAGGCGAGCTCTAGCTTCTGCAGATCGCAGACCCCGGCGAGCTGGAGCAGCGGCGGCAGCGGCAGCAGCCGGTGCTCGGCCGCGTCATTAGCCCCAGCGCCTCGCCACCGCCCCGCGGCCGGCGCAGCGCCCTGAAGTCCATTACCCTCGCAGTGCCACTTACTTGGATCGATCTGCGGTTTCTCTCCGTTTGCCTCACTTTCTCCATTGCTTTCAGAGAATGCGCCTTCGTGGCTTTGCTTATCCCTATCAACTGGAGGAGAACCACAAGCATAATCAGAGAGAGACAAAGTGTGAGTGTCAAACGTGGTACAGTCAGCCCTTCTGGCCGCCAGCGGTTCAGGTTTAATGCCGTAATGCCTGCTGGTAGGTAACCCGGGGAAAGACAAGGAGCCCGGCACAGGCTCAAGCCACGAACGCATGTACCTGCCGTCGGGCGGTGCCACAGGCGCCTGGTGGTGCGCGTAGGGGTGGTAGACGGCGGGGACGCCGCTGGCGCCGGCGGGGTGAGCGGGGCTCCAGGGAGGGCCGAAGACGGGCGCCTTGGGCTGGAAGCTGCAGGGGGCCAGCTCGGGGTGCTCGGCCAGCGCTGCCGGCCGCGGCGGCGGCCCCAGCGGGGCGGGCGCGTAGCGGGGCGCCGCCAGCTCGTCCCCCTCCGGCACCAGGAAGGAGTCCACGTAGTAATTGCTGAGGGTCCCGGGAGCCGACATGGCGGACGGGCGGGCGCGGGCGGCGGACCCGCCGCGGTTCGGGGCTGCAGGTTTCACGTAACAACTTGGTGCTGGCGGAGAAGTAGAGTCAGTAATAAGTTGAGGGCAGGCCGGGCGCCCATTGGCTGCCCCGGTCACGTGGCGAGGGAGCAGAACAATAAAGTATAAATCAGTCCGCGGGCTATTAATGGGTCAGTGTTTTCCAGCCATAATTTTTATAGCGAGGCCATATGTTTTTATGCAAAGGGATATTGGAGTTATACGGCGGGGTTTGTTTTAATTGCGGCCAACTGAGATTAAAAGATCAGATTCCGTATTATAGCCCCCCCTTTCCTCTTTTTCTCTCTCATCTTTTTTTTTTTTTTCGTTTAGGCGGACTATTTTATATCATAATTAATCATCCCATCAGTGTTTCGTGTTCCCTGCGAAAAAAAAAAGCCACCACCACCCTTATGATCGGAGACCTTCACATAAAATTATACAATAATTGAAGCAATAAAAAAGCAAAATAGTAGTTGCGGTATACTGTATTTAAATATATATTTATTATATTTCATAACGAGTTATTGTTTCGGGAGCCATGGGGTTGTTATTAAGTCAGTAACTATGAGCGCGCTTATTTGCATCGCTGTGTTTCACAGCAGTAAAAATTTACGAGTGCTTGGAAAGGTTAAATTATACTATTGTGTTTAGTTTGGGAACTCACTGTAAATAATACCGTTCTGCTCGGCTCAGAGCTGGCAGTGGAAAGTCAAATCCAGCGTATCCCCTTTCCGAAAGTGGGCCGCCGAGCTGGCCCTCCCCGCCCGCCTGCCGGAGGACCAATATTTAGGCTGGCTCGATATTTAGGCTGGCCTATACCAAAACTGCACTTCACCACCCAACTCCGCCGGGCAGAGCGCGGCAGTGACCGAAACACCCTCCTCGTCCTCACCGCCGCGCCTGCCCGCCCCTGCCCTTGGACGGGGCCACGGCGACCGGGGACCCCCATCACCAGGTCAGGGAGTGGAGCCGGGGCTGGGCAGCGCGGCGGCGGCCGTAGAGGCGCGGAGCTGAGCGGAGCCGCCGTCCCGGTCCGGGGGGAAGGAGCGCGGGCAAAGCCGGGGGACGGTATTTATCGAGACGATTAATTTTCTAACTGTGCAGGGAAGCAGCGGGGGGAAAGGGGAGAAAAAGCCCTGTCTCCTCGCTGCCGAAAGGCACCCTGGTTCTCAGGGCAGCTATCAAAGGGGCGCTCTCAGTCAGCCGTCCCGCATTCTGGTGAATCAAATTTATGTGCAAATATAGTTATTTATTTGCTGGCACCTCCTTTGACTGCAAGACATACGCTAGCGACATCGGAAACAGAGTGGAGGGTTACAGTCCCCTGCAGAAGGAGGGGAGGGTGAGCGGGGGAAAGTAAGAGGCGGCCAGATCCAAGTCCAGTGTTAGGAATTAAAGTCGTGGCTGACCGCTTTGTAAATATGCCAGCGACTCCCTGTTTTTTCTCCGGCGGACGCTCACACTGTTTATCCCCGTGGTTGGTGAAAGAGCGTGGTCAGTGGGATGCAGGGGGAACAAAAAATCTCGTCGAGAGCCTCAATTTACTCGAAATATCTTTTTATTGAAAATAGAGCCCAGCAATGGTAGGGACGGCTAACTAATAATTAAAATCACGTGTAAATATTGTGCATGCGAAAGTGTGGTTCTAATTAGTTTTACATCACTATGTGGGCTATGTTTCTCCCTCTCTCCTTTTCTCCTTCTCTCTTTCTTTCTCTTTTCATGTCTTCCCAACAGTTTAATCCCAAATCTTACACAGATCCTCTTTTAGCAATGCTCTCTCCCCCCATTCAGGATTACAAAGGCCCATGATGAAACTATTATCCCCCATTAGGGTTCGAAAATTACCGAACAGTTGTAAGACCTCCACAAGCAAGGAATCCGTTATTTTCTAACAATTTTAAAAATGCAAATAAAGCTCTCCTCTGCTGTTTTTTGTGGCCATTGTATAGACACGCCGTAATAGAAAAAAATAATTGTATTTTTTTCCTGGAAAGACGGAACTCAACGTCATTTGTATTTATTATTAAGAGTCAGCTGTGGTGAAATGTGATTGTAGAACTTCCTTTTTCCATTCAGAAAAAATAATCTTAGCTGCAGGAGTTCTGGATGTTTATATTCGAATTTGGGTTCTCAACTTGCAGCGTGTTTCATTTTTTTGGTTCCTCAACAAAAATAATAGCAAATGAATAACAATAACAATAAGTTTTAAAAGAATGTGTCTGCATTTTTATTTCCCTGTAAAATTCTGTATTTGTTCACTGCCAGCATCCAAGCGGCAGGAGAGGGCGTGCAGAAAGCAAGAAATAAAATACAGCAAATAATTACAGACGTCTTTGACGTGGTCATGTTGCTGATAATTACGCTGGAGCATTCGCCTCCATTTTCGTCCTTTTAGGCCAATTTTTTTCCCAAAGTACATTTTTTCATACAAGCCTCGAAGGCTAGTGGGGGGCTAATGTGGGCTTCGTACAATTTGAGTTGGAAATTACTTAAGGTTTTGATGGCTTACACCCCCGAAAGCAAAAGATCACAAAAGAGGGCAGAAACAGAGGTTCACATCAAATTGCGATATGAAATTTGAACTCCCAGGAACGAAGCACCACTAGAGCGATTGTGCCTGAATAAAAATACTCTTTCCTCTCCATCCCGGTATAACCAAACTAACAGAGCTCCCATTCCGCTAGCTCTTACCCCAGGCGGAAGGAAGGAAGGAAGGAAGGAAGGAAGGAAGGAAGGAAGGAGGGAAGGAAGGAAGGAAGGAAGGAAGGAAGGAAGGAAGGAAGGAAGGAAGGAAGGAAGGACCCCATCGGTTTCAAGCAAGGGGCATCTGCAAGCCTTGCTTCATCAGCCCGCAGAGGCGCGGAGGGTGCACGGGCGTGGGGCGGGAATCCGCGGGCCTTGGCGATCTCTCCTGAACGGGAAGTTCAGGATCGCCTTTCCACAGAGTTTCCTGCCACTGCAAACCTCTCTCACGCAACCGCCAGCCCTACGAATGCACGGAGGTGTTTTGGCACAGCGGAGAGAAAAAATGATTCAGAATTTGGGGGAAGCTGTCCAAAATCGGGATGATGCGATTCAAGAAGAAAATAAAGGGCAGAGGCAAACGCACGTACTAACGCCACACAGGCACGCACAGGCACATACACTGTAAATACACTGCCTGGATGTTCACAGACCCAGCGGACAGCTTGGCAGGCGTACAGTGCGTGCAGAGGCGGACAGGAGCACTTAAATTTGACTGCAGTGCACAGCTCTGTTCCTGCGCCGGCCAAGGAGGTCTCCTTGTCTAAGGAACCGGGTAGGATGTGTCTAGCTAAAATCCTCTATCCGAACTCCCCCGAGTTCCTGCAGCCCAGCCTGGAGTTTCGAAAAACTTGGTAGTTTTTTTATATGTATCCCAATTCCCTTTTAGGCAAAACCAATCACTGCCACTCTTGAAAACAACCAGAAATAAAGCTCCGACGAGGGAGTTTTTTGCCCTCTCCCCGCCTGCCGGGCCGCTGCTGGGGGTGCCGTGCCGGCGCTGGCTGCCGGGCGGAGGGCCCGGGGGGAGGCCGCCCCTGCCCGCGATCGCGCTGCGGACACAAAAGGCGGCGGCGGGCCCGGAGAGGTCGCTGTTGCCCGTTCCGCCGCCGCGGAGACCGACCGCGCCAGCGCCGCAGTCGTGATCGTAACCGAGGCCTTGCGGGCAGAGAGGCAGCCCCGGGGGAACGAGTCCGACAGGCGGCGGCGGAGCCCTGAGACAGGTACCGGCGGGCACCAGCCACCTCCAACGAGGGGCAGGAGCCGGCGGCTGGGCCGGGCACTCCCGTCGCGAGTGGGGTCCGCCCGGCCGCGGGCGCTGTGCTCCGGGGCCCGTTGTGATGGTGCACGGAGCGGGGCCGGCAGACTTGAGCTCTCCTCATCTCCTCAGCCACGCGCTTGGGTGTCGTTTTTTTAATAAACCCCGTCTGAAAAATAAAAAGAGCCCCCCATCCCCCGCCTCCCGATCTCGACCCACGCCGAGGAGAATACAAAAACGCACCTGACCTTGAATGCAGACTACGACATATATTAAAATCCCGCAAGCAGGCAGGGACTCGCTTAGGAGCTAGCTAACCTTGAAGAACTTGTCAAGCTTCCCCCCTCGGCTGCAGTGTTTATCTGGGGAATCAAAGGAAGCTCCGTTGCAGATGGGGAACAATGGCATTGGGACTTGACGCCTACAGATCACTTCAGCGCTAAGATTTCTTCGGGCATAAAGGACCCTCGCACCAAGCATACCTGGTGATGATATCAACTGAAGTAATTAAGGCAGTTTCGTGCTGTAGAGAGAAAGGTGGAGCCCCAACAACATGAAACTACCTAAACCACAGAGCAGTTCTCAGACGCTAATTATTACTTTCCCCATTGCCGTGGTCCTTAACGCAAGGATCCCTCTACGAAAATAAAACCAGAAACGTGACTAAAACATCCCTCTCGCCCACCCTCCCGCCCGCCCCGCCCGCGCCCCTCCGCGCCCCCCCCCGCTAGCCTCCGGGGGGGTAATGGAAACAAGAGAAAAAAATAATAACACCACCACCACCACCCCCCGCCCAAACACACATACGGGTAGCTTTCGCCTCTCCATGCAGATGCAATCGGGAAGAGAAAGGCCGTGCACAACAATGATGAAAAGCTAACGGCTCCCAGTAAGCCCGGGTTCAAAGTCTGTCCCCCCTCCTCTCAGCATACATACACCCTGCAAGGAAGCATTACCCGTCGCTCTCCTTCCAGCCCTCCTTTTGCCTTTCCTTTGTGCAAGGGCTCTATTAGCTAAACATGCAGTAAGGAAGGGAGGATGCAAAAAAAAAGCAGTCTGGGTGAAATAAGCTCTTCCACATGCAGCCAGGTAGGGAAGAACCTTGTCTGGAGGGGCCCACTGGCAGGGAGTCGAGGCTGGGGTCCCCCCATCCCCATGCGCTCACCTTTACGATTTCTTCTCAGCCCTGAGATAAAGCTAGAATTTTGTCACCGTTCTCTGGAGTTAAATATCTCCACACACTTGTAGGTGTTTGATAAAAAAAAAAAATCGTTTCTCTATCCTCAAGAAATAGTAATTTGCTTCCTCAGTCTATGCAGCTCCTCAGTCAACTGAAACCACTCGTTCAAGACAGCAACAATCCAGATATACTAGCAAGTCATAAAACTGAACAAAAGCCGACAAACCTTAGAGCACCATCGCTATACGGCCCAGACAAATTACGACCGTCTAGGTAATATTTAAATAGATTCCTAAAGTAATTGCAGGGGATTTAGGCAACTATTCCTGTTGTAAAAGTTCTCGAAGACATAAAGTAGAACCTGAGGATAAACAGTCACAAAAAGAGGTAAAATTAAAAGGATTCATTCCACGACACGCTTTTTTATTCTTCTATGAGAACATAAACATCGTCTTTTTCACGCACAGCAGCATTACAATATTAATTTATTCCGATTTAAGGTAAGAACTAGATATAGCTAGAACTAACATTTATAATAATGATAGAATGCATTTGCTTAAAACAGTATCGGCATTTTAATAATAATAGATATTTATACATATCTGTATTTATAGCTTTTCCCCTTCTTTTTTTTTTCTTTCTTTTATTTTTTTTTTTCACCTATCCGTTTGACCCTTTAACGCATGTAACTTCACAGTATAAAGGAAGACGAAAATATTCTCCCTCGCATTCTCAGACTCTGGCTCAGAAAGTCCTTCTGATATTCACGATATATACTTTCAGTGAAATTAGTGAGGAAAAAAAGTGACTACTTTCTTCTCAAGGGGGAATTTCTGTGTGCTTGTCATGCGTTACCAACGGTAACGTTATTTATAGACCAAAAATCACTAATTCCACATATTCAATCAAAACTACATTAAGTAAATATCTACAACCAGAAAGAGCAAGAGAAATTCAGAGGTAAGTGTCATAATTTAGTCCATGAGCAAAGGAATATACCTTTAAAGAGAAGAGATTTCATTTTCCTGGCCAATTTTAAAGCTGTAATATTGACTTTTAAGGAAAAAAAAGAATCGCTCTTAACACCCGTTCCCATTAAACCCTTTTAAAGGATGCCTGCATTTCATTATTGTAAGTCCTGCTTTTAGAAGGAAAAATGTGGGAGGGAGGGGAAGGGAAACAGAGGGAAGAAAAGCTCTCAACATAGAGAAACATGGCAAGGCTTAAAATTTTTGTTCTGCAGCTAGGGATAGTCCAAGTTACACCGTTTATAATTTAAAAGAATGCACCTTTATCCAAGCCTGTTTACTTTTCAGAGAGAGAGATGGGGGGAAAGATATTTGCAGCTCCTGAAATGGTATTTCAGTGTTTCAAAGCTTGAAGGAACAAATCGGCCGCAGGGAAGGCTGAAGGAAGCGGGGAGGTTCACGCACGGCATTTTGTGCATTAGCGTGGCTTTAGTCCGCCCCCCCACTCCACCTCAAAGTAGCTCTTAAGAGGTTAAGGACATATTGAAATTGTCTAAAATCGTTAATCCGTACAGGTGTGGATGACTACAGCCTAGGAAAATGATACTGGCTCTTTAAAACATAAAGATGTGTTTATAGGTTCATCAAGAGAAATTAAAGTTGGCTGTGAGCTCCCGAATCCTATTTTCTCTGTTCATTTTCTTCAGTTTCATTCTGCGGTTCTGAAACCAGATTTTAACTTGTCTGTCTGTGAGGTGGACTGTGCGGCTGATCTCTAGGCGACGCTCACGAGTCAGGTACATATTGAATAGAAACTCCTTTTCCAGCTCGAGAGTTTGATGCTTGGTATAGGGGCACCGTTTCTTTCTGCCACTTTTTGCCGTGAGCCAGTTTGCTGCATTTTCTCCTTTTGAATTGCCTAGTTTTGAGAAAGTAAAAAAGGGACGTTACCAGGGGGGAGGAGTTGGGGGTGGGTAGAGAAGGTAGAAGGAGGCATGTGTGTCTGTGTGTCTGTGCGTGTGCAGGGGACTCGCTCCACCAGCTGCGGGGAGGTGGAACGTGGGGTGCCCTTGTGGGAACTGAGAGCTCCAAAGCGGTTTCCCAAAGATCCTGGATCCACCCCGGAAAATCCGCCTCCGCTCAAAAAGCTGCGGGCATTCTCCGGCGGGGCAGCATACCCCTCTGTGTAGTTAATCTCCAACCCCCCAAAACAGGTTTTTACTCACTCCCTCTCGGTCGCTACAAGCCCATTATTACTGGGGAGAGGCTTGGTGAATGGCCTGGAGTCTTATTTTCAACACCACACAAACACCTGCTTCCAAAAAAACCCCCAAAGCCTGCTTACAAAGCGTGCTCTGGAGGTGAAAAACAAGGTGAACCGAGGAGCCGGAGCCTTCCTGCCTTCAACCCCTGCCTTCCCGAGGAGTATAGCCCTCTCTTTTCCAACCATTTCGGGGGAGAGAAAAAAAAATGTAAAAAAATTTCCCCGTTGCGAGAGTTTTATGCCTAGCAGTGGAATTGTCTGAGAAAGAGGTAACATAGATTCCTCGATGGCTCAGAGTGGTTCGTGATTGAGCGTTGGCTGTGTAGTCGCTTTCTGCTTTCTTTTTTGTTTTGGTCTTTCCAACGGGGAGCCTGAAGGAGTAACAGGGTGTCTGAAATGCGGACGGAGAGAAGCGCCCGAACAGTGCCGCCCAGGGAAGGGGAGTAATTTTTTTGCCATGGGGACCCGAAAGGGAGATAAATAAGCAAATGAATAAATAACAACCCTGTTATCTAGTGTAGACGCTGAAGGATATTCGCAGTGCATTCATCAGTCTAATTTGATAGCAGTTCATAGACGGCACATTTCAGCGCGGCTGTTATTCCGAAAAGCATTCTGGATCGTAAAATATAACTTACCGCGTTAATAGGTTTATTTATTGGCACTGCCTATTGCTTATTTTGGATGCTTTACAAACATCTCTGTTATCTGGTAGGCACCTCCACATCACAGGGGAAAGATTGATCTTGTTTTTCTATATGTTTAAGCAGCATGCAGGCTAAAGTTGCCCAGAGCGGAGGCTCTAAACGTTTTAAACTATAGGATGGACATTAATTTTTACGGCAACCCCATGCCCGAATATGACAAAGTTCAGAAGGTCAGTCTGAGCAGCGCTTCTTGGCAGCCCCGCGGGGCAGCTGGGATTCTCCTTTCGCATCGCGATGCCACTATGATCCTCAACCACTTTTTTTTTTTTTTTACTTNTCTTTCTTTCTTTCTTTCTTTCTTTCTTTCTTTCTTTCTTTCTTTCTCTCTTTCTCTCTTTCTCTCTTTCTCTCTTTCTCTCTTTCTCTCTTTCTCTCTTTCTCTCTTTCTTTCTCTCTTTTTTTTATGTTAAATAAATCATCACCATCATCATTCGCTTACCTACGGGATCTTTCTCGGGAGAGGCTTTGCTGCTCTCTGATGGAGCCGGAGAGAGCTCCTCTGCGGTGGAAGATGAAGCCTGAGTCTCGTCCTCCCTCTGGGAGACACACGCCAAGGGGCTGGGGCAGCGCTCCTCGTCCTCCTTTCTCCCCGCGTCCGGGACGGGAGGCAAAGATGGAGGCGTCTGAAAGCGGCCGGGGGGCTGCGGAGGGAACGGAGCAGCCCCGGCCGGCCCCGCGCCATAGCTCTTGGAGGTGCCATAAGCCTGGGAGAGGCGGAAGTAGCCCGGGACGGGGACCCCGCCGCCGCCGGCCGGGCTGACCTCGGCGCTCAGACGGGGAAAGGGAGCGAGGTCTGTAGCGGCCGAGCCCTTGGGGCATTTCTCTGAGTCATAGAGGCAGTAGGAGCTCTCCTCTTTAATGCTTGGAGCGAAAGAGCACGAGGTAGCCTGCTGACTCTCCGCGTCTTCCATGCGACAGGACCGGGGGGCGTCTAACCACACTTCCATCCCTGACACGTAGGGGTGCGAGCTGGGGACCATACTTTGAGAAGTACCTTCATTGCGTTTGCCCAAAACGGGGAAAAGTCCGCAGCTCTGCAGCCCGTAGGACAGATCGGACGCTTGTGGCAGGTAGATACCACTGTTGGGATAGTAGCCGCCTCCGCCTCCGCCTCCTGCTCCTGCCGCTTCCCCTCTGCCCGAGCTGATCAAGGAGTCTACCAAAAAAGAGTTTGCAGCCGGGCTCTCGGAGCATGACATTGTTGTGGAATAATTTGGCGAAGGGAGCAGATAGCCCTTTCTGGCTGACATTTCTTGTGCAAAACATGCTGAATATGATTAGAGATACCCCCGCACCACGGCAGACACTTGCAGCCAATGGAAGCCCGGGCCTCCCCAGCAACCCCTCCCCGTCTGGTTTCGTATGCACCGAGCTGCTCTCAGGTCGACCTCTGAATTTGGAAGATAGATGTATATTAATGTGTAATATGGATTTCCATACACACAGGCGCGCACGCTTCGCCCACATGGGCGAGTGCCTGCGCCTGGGCGGGAGCCGCGCTCCCGGGAAGGAGAAGGAGCGGGCTTTGCTAGTACTGGCTCCAAGTTTTGCTCCCTTCTTATCGCAGGCAATGCTATAAAATAGCCCGGCGGTCCTGATGTTTATTATACCTAGGCTGAAGCGGTGTCCAGATGAAGCTTTTACTATCACTCCTCTCTCACCGCGGTTGGGCTTTCCGGCAGCGATGCCTGCTCACCTCCCTGCACAGCCTACGTGTCTCGCGAAATTAATAAAGCCACGGCTCGCCCGGCCTTTTATGTTCAGGCTCTGCTCATTTTATTTGATTGTCTCCTTTTTTAAAGAAATAAAAGAGGTGTTATTGTTTATCACGGATCATTGGAAACTGTAAATGGGCCTGGTGGGTCTCACGTTAAACTATCGAGGAAGAGGGCTGCTTCCAGCCTAACATCACCGCCACGACGCCAGACTGGGCTTAAATTTCCTGGAGATAAAATGCTCGTTGCTTCTCTGAGGAATCTCCTAGTGAGCAAGGCCACTCTGGGAGGATTGATTGTGCAGTTGTAGCTCCTAATGCTTTAGTTAACACTGGATTCTTCCCGAGGTCTGACTACCACGTAAAAAATAAAGCCAGACATATGCCACAGAAAGAATCCAGACGCGAGCAGTTCAAATGGATCCTCGCAGGATGCTGCGCACCCTGTTTATTGATGTGTTTATATTTGGGCGATCATTTTTATGTCTCCCCCCCATTTGGGTCATTCGCTTTTTGCCCCTTCAAAAGCACGGTCTTTTTCACAAGCAATGTACTAAATAATAGAAAGAAGAGTAAGTAGACGAATCCTGAGATACTAGACAGCCCTGTCCAGTCAATATGTAATTGTGGCGGAGGTGGCAGACAGATAGCAGACAGACAGGCACGCAGACAGAGAGAGAGATAGATTTTATAATGAATCGCTTAATGATGGCTTGCTTTCACTTCCATCATCTCTCGCTTATGCCATTTTGAAGTCGCCTCACTACCTGGCCCACGGAACTAAGGGCTTTTTAGTGAAGGGGGGTTCTGGGCCACCCAGTACTCGCTGCCCATCCCCGAAGAGCAGGGCTCGTTCCCCTCTCCCTCACGCTGCCCGGGGAAGCAGCGGCCGAACGGGCTCCTCTTCCAGCAGGGCGGCTTGGGGGAGAGCGGCTGCTGGTCGGGCGTCAGCGCCGTCCCGGGCAAGAGCCGCTGCCCGGCACCCGGCTACTGTGCCCGGAAGGGGTCCCCAGTTGCCTGCCGGGTGGGGTGACGGAGGGGCAGACGCGGGGCTCCGCATCCCCCGCCGCCTCGCATACCCCGGAGCTCCGCATCCCCAGACCCCTACCTTTGGCGTTCATACCGGCCCTGTCCCCCCTGCCCCATGGATCTGTCAAGCCCCATGTGGTCTCGCACCGCAGTCTTGGCCTGCCACGGGGAAATGCTTTTTCCGCAGCGTGACATTCCCCTGGAGAAGGCCCTTCTTGCTGCGGGAGGCTAGCGTCCCTTCCCTCGGGAGCGCCGAGCCGCCGGGGCCCTTCCCAGCCCAACTCCGCGCCCGCTGGAAGCGCCGAGGCAAGAGGAGGCTGCTACAACTTTGCAATACCCGTAAAAGCCTTAAGGAAAGGCGTCTGATTTTCCCAGTGTGACGAGACGAGCATCACAGCTCGACTTTCTTCTAGCCGGCTCACGGGATGCAGTGACAGGGGTACACCCCACAGCCTATAGAAACCCTTCGAGTTGCGGGTTGGGATTTTGGGGGGATTTTGTTTTGTTTTTCCGCATTTCCTTCTGTAGTATTTTTTTTATTTCCTTAACCCGACTAACGCCGCTATGTGTTAATGTGCGATGGACAAACCTTATCACATTCCTATGAGGGCCATATCACTGCTAACAAAATTAATACCATATAAGTCACTGGTTTATTGGCTGGCATACAGGAAAGCTATTATCAATAGGCTTAGCTTTATAAATACAGATCTAAATAAAATGAAACGTGAGCCCCAGCCCTGCCTTCCAAATACATTTCTCTACACAGGTCAGGTATAAAAGCTACTCCAGGGAAGTCCACTCTTGCGGTATGTTTATTTTGCATTTGCCAAATTAAATAGAAATGGATTTCAAACCTAAAAGCCACACGAAACCGAGGAGTAACACTTGAAATCCTTCCAAAACTGTTTTTAAAATAAGCAGCTCCCTTTACAAAATTGGATTAAAGGGGGAAAGGGCCTATAAAAGTACGTTGCAGTCCTCGTCAGCCGGAATAAAACGACTCGAAATACATCGGAAGAACACATGTTGGCTTCTTCTCCTTCTCTGCAAGCCAACGCAGGGAAATTAGACAAAAGGCACGGAGGACAGGGATAATTTGGAAGGTTTTAAGTTTTCTTTAGCCTCCCCTTCTAGTTGTGGTGGCATAGGGCTGGGGTTTGCCCTTCGTGCCAGGTCTCGCAGGGGCTGCCATCAACAAGGCCGTGTGATGCTGTGCTGATCGCAGTGAACGGTGCCAGTTTGATGGTCAAGGCACTGACACCGTCTAGATCATGAACTCAGCTCGGTGTTGCATTATCTCCGCTTTCTTTAATCGCTAACAAGGCCAAGGCAAATGGTAACCAGCATCATCAAACCCAGTGAAGTAAAACTAATAATGTTCACGTAACTATAAAAGATAATGGTCAATGCTGACTAAACTGAGCTAATTTGGCATGCACTGGGTGTAGCTACTGCATTTCCAGCGCTTTACAGTGTGTCCCTTGGAGCTTAACCCCTATTTAAAAGAAATTTTAAAGAATATTGTGGATGCCAGGGGACGAGAAATACTTTATTTTTAATTCTACTTCTGTAAGAAAAGCTATCTGAGGGTCTATAAAACGGAGCAAATAAAATTCTGATAAATATCCAAAACGGCAAGAAGTTGCTCTCGCAGAGAATCTGAATTCACGGCGAGCATAGACAACACTATCAAAATAAAACTTTATTGATCTAAGAAAAATATAATAGATACATTAATAGCGTCGTTAAGTCGTTTTATTGGTTGAACTAAAATTAAAACCAAAAAGGGAATAAATAAAACCCGACAGCTCAGCCTAAGCGAACTCTGACTGGAAATCTCAGAATGTATCGTGTTAAACCATGATTTATCTTTTTATTATTGGCCCGTATAACCCAAAAGATGAGCGTTATTAATCCAGAGAAGCATTTTGCGAGCTAATTAACATATGCTTTTATTTGTAAGCACGGGCAAACTGCAATTTGTGAAAACGTAGCTGGCCTTGCAGGCAGTGGCAGGGCTGCATGCGCCGCCTATCTGAGAATACAGCCGTGGATTACACTTTATACAGCTCCAAAAATTAATGCAATCAGGTTATAGTTATTTAATATTGGAACTGCCAGTTGTCAGGGACATGCGTATGTGCCAGATTCCTTCTTTTTTTTTCTTTTTTTTTTTTNTGGCTCCAAAGAAGGCGGATTTCAAACAGGGGGTTTAGAAACTGCGTCTGTGCCAAGTTAGGCGACAAATGACGGCCCCACTAATTTTATCTATACTAGAAATTCTTTCACGCTGGCAGCAGGGGGAAGGAGGTTGGCTTGTTTTGGCAGATTATCCTGTTAAAAATTAGGCTGAGGTTTAATTTTATTCCAGCCGTCCGGAGGCTTGTTCTCCTAACTGTGTTTTATAGTGCATGTGTATCATTTTACTCTTTTGGATTAGGAACATACTTTGCAAGTAATTCTGACGAGCTCCGAATTCTAGCGTGCGGCAGGACAAAATACGCCCAAACCAATTCATTAGGGCTTTATCTCCTCTCCATTCCCCCGGCATTGGCTAGAACAACGGGGCTTTCTATTGTCCGGAGAGCCCCAAACACCGTGCAGAAGCAGTAACGGTATCGAGTTATATATGTATCGGGAAAATCTGACATACCCAAGTATGTCTTTTAAGTATACCCCTTCTATTGGGAGAGATGGGCCGCACAGCTGTATTAAGCATTTGAAACTATATCACTTCTCCTCTTTTTGTAGCTGTCTTTCCTTTAAATAAGATCTGGATGCATATACAAATATCTTTTTTGGCGATTGCGGTATAGCTTGGCTCTCAGACACAGACGTTGGCCTGAAGTTCCGATTTCAGAGCATTTAATGAAAAGATTGTCAAAAAAAAAGACAACAAAACACAAACCCAAGGAGCTTATGAAAAAGCCTCCCAGGGATTTGGATGTGGTGTGTGAACTGAAGTTGACTACACGATTAATTAAACACAGTGTAGACACTGAGTTGGCTTCGCCTCTTCCCTCCAAAACATGCAAACCCAGATCATGTGAAATAATAAACAGTTATTGTAAGAAACAAGCTTGTTTTCTTTAAATATTATCCTATGACCGCGGCCGTCAGTAAACAATTCGTAACCAGAGGGCGCTTTAGCTGCTGCTGGGGTCCCTTTGATTTATTCAGCCGAGTATTGAATGGGGCAGGGAAACAACAAGGGGAAAAATAAATATTTGATCAAATATGCTGAGTTTAACTTGACTGGTATAAAATGAAATGTTGCAAAGGGACCCTCAAATCGCCTCGCTCCTTCCCGAGACGTGGCTTCTCCTGGTGTTGCTGAGAGGAGGTCAGAAGAAATCGACGTCCCCGAGCTTTTAATGGAGCATCTTTGATGAAATCGATAGGTCCCGATAATAATCTAAAACCTGAGCTCTGACGACCGAGCGTCGGCTTTTAACTACACTTGCAACTGTTTCCTGGAAGCACAGTTTTAAAGGTCTCTTTCTTAAAAAATACTGCAGGCAAGTTGCATTACTTTACATACAAAAGCAAGGACAAAATTGTCTTTTTTTTTTTTTTTCGGACATATATTTTAAATTCGTATACGGTCTCTTAAGAAACACATGGATTAAAATATGTAGCCAAACCAGTACCTCCTCCGTATAATACCACCTTGCCTCCCTCCCGTCATTCTCAAATGGAGACATAACAAAAACATGTGAAACTTTTATGGGCAAGAAAAGTAACCTGAATTTAGGGATACCCTAACGGAGGATAGAGTTTCAAAGCTACAACCCAGAGCAGCCCTGAGCACATGAGAATGTGTGACTATTGTTTGTTTACAGCACATGTGCTGATTTAGATAGATAGATAGATAGATAGATAGATAGACAGACAGACAGACAGACAGACAGACAGACAAATAGCAAGAAATTAAAATCTGGTCTTGCGTGAACTTTGACTTAATATGGAATCACATGAATAGCTTTTAGCATAAGTGTGTCAAAACTTGTTTACCACAATCTGTGTCCAGCTGCAAGGAAGCAGACTACCCTTTAAAGTTACCAAACGACCCTAACAAACTACAGTTCAAGTCCAATAAGATCGTCAGAATTGTCTGTCATTTGCAGTCTGTGTTGCCATAGATCTATTTGATTGAAGACACCTACTGTTCCACACATAAATGTCAAGTTTCATAATATTTCCAGTGCTACAATTTCTTTATAACTGGAAGAAAGCTATAAGTTACTCTGAAAAAATATTTCCAGATAACATGGATTTTCCACGTGTCTGGCCAAAACTTTACGAAGAGAAAATAAAAGGTCAGCTGCAACTTAGAAAGTCCTCTCTATATTATTTCACGTTGTAATCACCAACTATTTGCATCGCTTCCTCCCTACGGTTCTTTTCCGAGGTGCTCAGTGGTGGGGGCAGGGGCCACCCCAGCTCTCTAGTTACCACTCCGATCACAGCATGCTCATCGCCCTTCTCCACACAGGGTAGATGTATAAAAAACTTACCTTCGTGCATTCCCTAATTTTTAGGAAACTTTAACTTCATTGAGAAGCCCCAGCGGCTCTCCACTCCCCCCTCCCCAGACGTTCCGAACGGCTTTTCATAACGCGGAGCCCGGTAAGTGCAATAATTACCCGTGCGGCTCCAGGGATGCAAAATGAACAAAGGCCAAGATTTTTTTTTTCTACAGGGCTGCTCCCCTCTCCCCGGGCGGCTTTGACATTGGTCCGAAGATCGCCATCTTGTGGCAAAGCGTCCCCCAGCCCGCCGCCACCGCCCTCCCGCCGTCCTGGCGCGGGGCCCCTCGGCAGAACGGCGGTGGCGGGCAGTGGCCGCTCACTTCCCGGTGTAGGAACCTTCGGCGCGAACCTCCGCTGCCTTTATAAGGATGCATTTCGTAGAGGCGAGCGGACAAGTCACGGACACTTTTTTATGGCCACATTGTCACAGCAACACAGAAGATGCGATTTTATTGGGCTAGGAAATCAAAAGCCCCACCAGAGAAAGTCCATGGCTTAACTGTCTCTGGGATTGGCTATGAATGCCAGTTAATTTTTAACCAGGAAAGGAAGCTTGCTGGCTTAACTTTCATTGCCATTCAGCTCTCCATCCGTCCCTCTGTCCCTCTCCCACCATATGTCCATCTGTCTGTCTCCTTTTTACTGTCATTCCCCTTGCATACTAGACAAACAAACAAACAAAGTCCCCTTTTCCCCTTCTCACTTTTTAACATTTCCTTTAGGTAGACGTTGTCTGGCTGGGTGACGGTTGTCAACAAAGGCCCAAAGTCAGAAAGTCCTTCACCTCAAGGTTATGGGTGATGTCCAAGCAATACAGAAGTTCAAAGTCAGTAAACGATGCGAAAACAGAATGTACTTTCTTCTCCTGATTAGGATTAGGGTCAAGATTCAAACACTCTTCCCAAAACACATTCCTATGTCAGCTATTATTTTGGGTTTGGGGTTTTCTTTTTCCCTTCTCCTAACTTTCTCCCTCCAGCCTTCCTCCCCGTCGCCCCCCTCCTTGCCTGCCTCAGTCCACCCCCTCCTTGTCTTGGAGATCAAGGACAATTTCAAACAATCCATTTGCACCACACTGCCATGCGGATTTTCTTTCTGCCTCTCTCTCTTTTTTTTTTTTTTTTCCCAATGACAACCATTTTCTTAGGGCTTTCACGATTCTGGCTACATCCATCGTCTGGCTTGGACTTTGCCTTTGGTTCAGGGCTTATAAAACCTGCTCCAAACGCTACCGACGCCACAAATATTTCCCAGACAGTTCTCGTGGACACATGTGGTGGGGCGCCAAACAGCAATGTCACATCAAACCCTCGAGCACAAGACCTTGCCCCGCCGGCGTGGGCAGGATAAGGAAAAGGCCTAACACGTAGCAAGCCATGAACACACTTCATTTTCCTTTTCCTGTGACCCGCTGAAATGATGCTTGAACAAGCCTAGGTTCACTTGCTAACTGCAGAGTAGAAGACTTAACGGCAGATTTCACAAAAGAAGAATAATTCGCCCCAAATGACTGAACGAGGTCACGAGGAATTTCGGGCGTCAGGGTTACATTGGATAAAAGAACATGCAGTAACGTAACACCAGAGTAAAAATATAAAGTTTTCTTTTTTTTTTATTTTCCTTGTGCGCTGTTCCATTGTATACATGCAACCAAATACTTTCACATATTAAAAGAAAACTGTATATACACATAGATGATACATATTGAAAACAGTGATGTCATATAAAGATACTGCATTTTGTGAACTGTGACAAAGAAATTACATCCACTTGGTAAATTTATTAATCAGAAAACATTATTATCACCACTTTGTTGCACATATAAAGAAACACCAAACCTTTAGCCCCAAAGGAACAAAAAAAAGGGGGGGGGGCAAGGGGAAAAAAAGGCATTCGAACAAAATAGCTCATGGATTCTTTATTATTATTTACAAGTCTTGTAAAACACCATTTCTGTATGAAATATACATTCAGATATTCTCAACAACAAATTACCCTAACCATAGAATACCTTATCTTTTGTAAACTGATATAGAATTTTAAATATTTTCTTTTTTTTTAATCTTTTCCTTTTTTTAAATTGCTTTATGTTTTCCACGCTTTGGTTCTTGCAGGGAAATATATATATTTATAGGTATTTAAAATAACTCCGAACAACTCTCCATTCTTTGCATATGGCGACTGGGTGACAAAGTAGAGCTCGTGACATTTAAAGTAGACAACAAAATTACCATATTTACATTGTTTGGATTCTGTTTAAACTCCTCACTAGTCACCTTTAAACGAACATGCGATCGAGTTATTTTAATGATCCAATGTTAGTGCATTGCACAACTCCAAGTTTCAATTAAGTGTTGTGTGGTATTTGCTAAACTGTCGTTCTCCACAGGTATTTCCTGAAGAAAGTTTGTGAGCCAGAAGCCAGGTTAGTTTCCTTTATGGAGTTGTTTCTTTGAAAATGCTGAAATTCACCCTTATTTTTTTAAAATTTATTTTATTTTTAGTATTTAAATATGATTTGTCTCTGAAAAGATGGCAACGCATAGTCAGTTGTCATAAATTAAAAGAGAGCTAATTAAAATTTGCTATTTTTTTTCAGTGATTGTTTCTTTATGATATATGGCAAATTTTAACCTGATTTTTAAAAGTAAATAATTAAGTCTTTAGTTCTCTTTCTTCCCCCAACCACCTCCCTCCCCTCACCCCCAGAGGAAACACTATTACACTCATCACTACTTCCACATTACAACTGCTCGTGGTTGGCCTTGTGAAGGTGTAAGCATGTCATCTCTCCTCCTCCCCCTTTAATTCTATGTATGTCTCTTAAATTTTCCTTCCAAACCCATGGAGAACAGAGCACTGGCTCTAACCTAGACTTTTTCCGCTAAGGAAGGACAAAAGATTATTCCTCAGAGTTTATATTCTGCAGTGGTCCTGGTTGGGCGCGCTGGCCCTGGCAATCTCCAGCCAGCTGTTCCGCAGCAGCACAGGGGCGAGGGAGGACTGGGGGTGAGCGAGTCCGGGGGTGGAAAGGTGCCGTCCCCGTCTGTGCCTGCCGAAAGCGGTAGCAGGGTGAACCGCAGTGTCAGGAAAGGTAAGAGGTATGGATTTTGCACTCAGAGGTGACGTGCACATTTAGAAATGGATGCCATGTGTGTCAAAATCAAATCGATTCCAGTTGATATGTAAATATATATATAAAAAAATCATAATTGGAGTTCCAGAGTAGGTTTACATGTATGTAAAACCTTGGATTTTTCTAGTTCCGTCAGATACCTCCTTCCTCCACGTAACCCCATGGCTTGACCTTGTCAAGGGCGAAATCTGAATTTAATCTCATCTTGAAAAACGCTATGAGTTTTAAAGTAGTGGATTAGCTGAGTAATATTGTAATCGGTCCCTGTTAATTTTTTTTTCTTTCATTCTTCTGTTCTGAAACCATATTTTCACTTGGCGGTCGGTCAGATTGAGCATTCGGGAGAGCTGGAGACGTTTCTCTTTGTTTATGTAGACACTGAAGAAGAATTCCCTTTCTAACTCTCTAATCTGGTATTTGGTGTATGGGCATCTCTTTTTACGGGTACGTTGTCCACCTGTGGAGTGAAAAAAGGCAGAGGCGTTTGAGACCCGGCAGCGGACGGCGGCGGGGGCTGAGGAGGGGTAAGGGGGGCACTCAGGCAAAACACATCAACATGGAAGAGGCGTTTTTTGCCCACTGCGGGGCCGGCGCTGGCAGGTCCGAGGCTGGGTGCCAACCTCCCGCCTTGGCGGGTGCAGACAGCCCGGGACCAGCCGGCTCCCACAGCTCCGCGTCCCCGGGCAGAGAGCAGGGCGCAACCTCCGCCGCGACGCGGGATCCGGCCTCGCTGCCTGCGCAGCGAGGGAGGCCGGAGGAAGGGGTGGTGGCGGGGAGTTCCTGTGGATTACACGAGCTGGAGGAAAGCCTTTGTAGACTACTCCACCGGGGACCACGCACACGGAGCTTCCCAGAGAGCAGCCATCACCTGGCTGCCTGCGGCGCGGCATCGGGCAGGCGACCCAGCACCCTGCTCTCCCCGAGCCAGTGCCCGCTTGCATTCCGCCCCCATCCCCTAGACTAATCAAGCTCTATGTCCGTAGCAGAAGAAAACCCCTGGAGCCCAGGGCTAAGGCGCCTCATTTTCACTCAGACGGCTTGTTTGCAAGCACGTTCTCCACAGCATCGAGGTATTCTCCTCTCGATTAGCTATTACAGTTTTAAAGTTCATTAAGCAGAATATAAAAGGTTTCAAGGTTCAGGAGCTTTTTACATTAAACGTAGCTGCTCTCCCTTTAAAAACTTCCTTTTCTGGTACAGTTCATTGTCGAGGTATTTTTTCCCCGAGCCGTATACTAACTTTGCCTTTTAAAAAGCCCACATAAAAAAATCAGACTTTGACAGATTGAATAACAATTGTAAGTAACAAACTGTTGGACAGAAGGCAACACGTAATTGCCACAGTGCCTTAGTAAAATGGCTTCCTTTAGACAAAAAGGCCAGCTTTAGGTTAATTTGTTTCTTTTAATATATTGCTACAGTTCAGGCGGCTACTTTATCTGTTAAACGCTATTCTAGTGCAATCGTTAAAACGGCGAAGGCTTTGAATTCAGCTCCTAAGTAGACCTCTGGTGCAACACATGGCTTTTATAAAATCACTGGATTACATTGATATCAAAGGAGTCGGGATCTCCTTTTTTGCCGAATTTACAGGCAACGAAAGTACGTTATTATATTTTCGAGAGTTTACCACAGAGCTCTTTTTTATTATTATTAAAAAAAAAAAAAATAAAGAGGAAGGAGAAAGAATTTTTTTTTTTAAGGCATCCATTGCCCGGTGGGTATTTCACGGCCAATTTCAGCACTAAACACGTGATCTCGCCTTTTATAACAAAGTTTTGTTGGGGGAAATCTAAAGGCCCTTCATAAACCTTATATGCTTATAAAACAGCATATAAAAATTTAACAGCGGCGGTGCGCTAGATTTCAAGCTGCCTTTCCTAAAAGCACTCGGGCGCTGCCTTTATACGTACTGGAGCTGCCGGATTTCTCCTCATTGTTGCCGGAAGATGACTCGGGGCTGCTGCTGCTCTCCGGCCGCCTCCGCCTCTCCTTCTCCGCCGCCGCCGCCGCCCTGCCGCAGCCGCCCTCCGAACTTGAAGTTGCCGCCGCTGCCCCGGCGGCCGCGGGCGCCTTCTCGCCACTCTTGTCTACCGGGTAGTCCGCCGAGGCCAGGTTTTCCGCCGTGCCATAAGCCGTCTCGAAAAACTGGTCGAAAGCCTGGGGTAGGACCCCGTTCCTGCCCACAGTGCTATAGAAATTGGAGGAGACGTTGGTGCTGGGGTGGTAGACGTTAGCTGTGTTTTTGCCGAACATCTCGCCCATGCTAGCAGTGTTGGTGGCAGGCAAGCAGTCTCTGTGCATGATCTCCTCTGCGGAGTAGCAGTGGGGCAGATTATTCCTGGGGTGCCATTTACTGGAGGGATCAATGGCATATTCCCTGAAGGTAACTTCTCTCACAGGTTGGACCTGGGGTAGGTTGGAGGAGTAGGAGTATGTCATAGGGCGAGAAGACGGGGTCTGGGGCAAAAAAGAAGGGAGGCTGGAAAAATCAGGACCCGAGACGTAGTAAGTACAACTTGGCAAATACATGTTAGAGGAACAAGGAACACGCTCATCAAAATCCATCATTAGGGCTACCTCGGCTTCTCCGCATTAGCTGAGCTTAACATGATTCTCTAACGCAGCTGCCTCTTTGAAGCAGATCCGTGAAGTAAGAGATGGGGAGACGTAAGCTGACGTGGAAAGCTCTCCCCGGCGGCGGCAGGGAGGTGCGGTCACGTGGCCCGACGTTGACATTGACGAGCGGCGGGTCCGGGCCCCGCTCCCTTTGTGGCCATCGCGGGGGGAAGCAACAGCTCGTCGCCAGCGCCTAAGGGCGAGCCGAGCGCAGGTTGCCCGGGGAGTAGCCGGGGGG
>VYZX01030595.1:281940-329942 GCA_013401335.1 Brachypteracias leptosomus
CGATGGCGGGCACCACGGGCATATCCAGGTAGCCGGGCACCGGCTGGTAGGGCCCTGCGGCGTAGCCCTGGTAGAAGGCGAACTCCTTGGCTCGCGACGTGAACTCCTCGCCGGAGACCGAGGTGTCCATGTATTTGTCGGCGAAGGTGGAGGCGGGCTGGGCGCAGGACTTGATGGCGTTGTGGTGGGTCATGCGGCAGGGGTAGTAGCCGCTGCTGAAGTAGCCGTAGGGCAGCGCGGCGCCGGAGGAGCTCTGAACGGCGGCCGAGCAGGGACTGCACTGCTTGACAGTGGGCTCGGCCATGCCGGCGGCGGGGGCTTCGCTGGAGGTGTAGGCAGCGGCGCTGGGGGCGGCCAGGGGCGCAGGGTGAGCCATCAGGTTGCGGCAGGGGGTGGCCGCCGCCGCCGCCGCGAAGTTGCTGCCGGCATGAAACCCGTCCATGTTCTTATTGATCTCATCCAGGCTGTTGTCGTAGAGGAACATGACGGGCTCGATCCAGCGGGGGTGGAGGAGCACGGAGGCTGTCATAGCCCGCTCCGCATTGAGACTAGTGGCTCTTTTTTAAAAGCCCCAAAGACTGAAAAAAGAGATACTCAATCTCTGGGACTTGACCAAGGCTGACGCGCCAGTGTCGCGCCAGCCCGGCCCTCATTGGGCCGCCCACCCCCACGTGATATGCAAAGCAGCTGATAAACATCTGAAGGAATAAAGTGGAGATAATTAAATAATGCAATCACCGCACGGGGTCGGGTCCTGGCCCGGGAGCGCGGGCACGGCACGGCACGGCACGGTCCTGCCGCNCTCGCCACAGAGGCGTGAGCGTTTTGGCCCCGTTGTTGCCGCGGCGCGTTCCCTGAGGTGCGGGGCTCCCCCGGCTCCCCGCCTGATTTTTGCCCTGCGCCGCTTTCCTCGGGCCCTCCCTACCCCGAGCGCCCCGGAAGCCCCGGAGGCCCCCCCTCCTCTCCGGGACAGATGAACCGCACCCCTTCGACCCCCTTCCTCCCTTGGCCTGAGCCGCCGCCTCTCCCTGGGGAGGGCTGGCGGGGCCCCGGCAGGGTGGCGCGGGCGTCCCGCCGCACACCATGCGTGGAGGAGCGTTCCCGGGGCGCACGCTGGGCCAGATAAGGCTCTCGAAGAGGAGCCTCCCGGGCTCCTTTCTGGGTGTTTTCTTCCTTTCTTCCCACCAGTAGAAAACTCAAGGACCCATCTCGCTCCTCTCGCCACAAAGCCTCAGAAGTCAGATAAGAGGAACAGACCAGGAAACCCCCATTTTACTTATTATTATCTTTTAGGATGGGGTCGGGGAGCGGAAGGGTTATTTGGATCTCCATCGCGATTCCACTGTATTATTTGTTGCTGTAATAATAAAACCCAGGGCCTACAATTCGGATTGAATCTTCTTTTGACTGTAAAATATCGCGTCGGCTTGTATAGTGTGCGCACGGACCACGGTGCTTTTTTGTGCTGGGAAAAAATGTTTATTAGGTCAAAAATATTTTTTTTTTAATTTTGAGGTACCTATCTGCAAATGAAAGCTAGAAAAAAACAATACCGAACGCATTCCTTTTCATTATATATGTTGGATTTTTTCATAGGGTGAAATATTTTCTATTTTTAATATTCCCCGCACCTCCCAGAGGCGCTGATGCGTTTCCCTCTCAGCATTCGGTTATTCGCGCACAACCTTGAACCCAAAACGCTCCATCACTGAGCTATCAATAAACTTGACCTAAAGCAGGATTCATCTCATCGTTAACAGCTCTCAGCCCTCACGCGTGCGGACAAAACAGCCCCAAATACTCCCATCCTGAAAACTAATCTTTTTTTTGTAATTGCATGTTGCTTTGTTTTGCGCCTGACAGCTCGGCGTATTTATTATCCTATTGTGCTTCCCATTGACGTTATAGCATTGTTTTGCCCGCATGGCTACAAGCGCAGAGCAATCCCGGGACGTACACTGTTACCGAGAAGGCTTTTTTCCTTGCCTAGTGCAGAGCTGCCAGCCCATGAGAAATAGCCCTTTGGTGCCCATCCATTTTTTTTTTCGAGGTGATTTTTCAGTGCGATGGGTTGGGATATCTGAAGTCGCTGTCATTCCCCTGCTAATTTGGCGAAATTTTAGTTGTTTTCTCTTTTTTTTTCTTCATTGTAGCCAATAAAGAATTCTCATTTTGACTTCACATACCCTTTTCCGCATTCTTCCTCATGGCCAAAAGCAAATATTTATTCCCCTCATATTTTTCCTTTTCTTTCAGGTTCCAGTTTTGAAACCTGTGGATTCCCCCGGCCAAACACTGCTTGACTGGCATGAATTGGGTCGGCTTGTTTCCCCCTGGTTAGTTGAGGCTGCTTCTGAAAATCGAGTTGCAGCGGGGCGGGGGAAGAAGGGGGAAGGGAAGGCAGCTCTATGGGGCAGCGCTGTTTTACATACGGGTTAGACACGACTAGAGGCCAAGGTCAAGTTGAAAGTTGCAGTCTAGCCAATGTGAGAACTGTCATTCGCAGCTCGAAGGTCTGTCCGATTTGTTAAAAAGCGCGTAGCTATGAGAACATTCATCTTCCCATCTCGTCTCCCCCCATCCCCCAGTCCGCCCCCCCCTCCAGTCTCTCCACTCCCTCAGCCGCGGAGGCTTTCTCACTTATCTGCCTCTACTTTTCATCCCCCTTCCATAAGGAGGAATAAGCCATGTGAAACCATAGCTTTCAGCCCCGGTGCAAACCGTACAAGTGGTGGAGAGTTGGAGGGGAGAAAAGGGAGGGGGTGTGCATCCGGTCTGCTGAGTTTTGGTGGTTGTTTTTTTGTTTTGTTTACCCACTTGGGGCTGTTTCAGCCCTGTATGCGAAAGGGAGAAGGAAGATTAGATTAAAGAGCTCTCTTTTCTCCTTTCTCTGCATCTCTCCCTCGCTCTATAGCCATATTTAATCACTAGGGAAGAGGGCCGTGCTTTTCACTGCTGCTAAGAGCAGTGATACAAGTGTCCCCTTCCCCTGTTTGCCATGACGTGGATGGGAGTCAGGGAATGGGACTGTTTCCCCAAATGAGGCAAAATGGCATCTGCAGGGTGTGTATGCAGCACCAGAAAAGTAGTTACGGTCGGACACGAGACTTAATGCCTTTGTTTGCTTTCCGAACTTGACTAATACATTATTGAAACTGAGAGAGGAGAAAAACCTCATCAACTATGTTTGATTTCACGCCAGCGATACCAAATTTTCATTCCCTAGCTATAATTCCTTTCTGCATTGATAAGTATCTGCCATTAAATATTAGAAAGGAACCATGATAATTGAAGGCATCGAGAAGAACAGATGTTGTTAGAAAATCATGGACTCTGTAATGAACACCAGGGATAAAAATATGTTCGAGCCTAACCCCCCCCCCTCCCCCCGGCTTTGAACAAACACCCTTGCCCAGCAATTGTGGGGGAACTTTTTTTTTTTTTTTTCCCAACGTTAAGGTTTGGGATGCACGGCATAAATTAACCAAAACTAAGAAAGCGTTTACTTGAAGCCACTGATTGATTTGGCCATGCTCTGTAAGGACTTAATTTTGGAAAAATAACTTGATAATTGAATGCTTCCATGCATGCAACCGACAGAACAATCGAAGATTCTTCCAAATTTTTTTGTCTTTCTCGTGTGAAATAACGTTAGGATACAGCATATATAAGCCTATGGTAGAGCCTTAGCATTTTCCAAGAGATTTGATGCAAATCTCTGAATTGCTTTGCTGTTGTATAGCATATAAAACATCTTGAAGATAAATACATCTGTTAAATCGTTCCCTCTAAAACGTGTATTAATTCCTTAGGGAGCAAGAGGATGAACAACCATGATCAGGAGGATTTCAGAAGGTGCTGAATCCTTTCAGAGACAGACAATTTCTAACCGATTTTCCCGTTTGGAGGCAGTCACCCCTCGCAGTGCATAGCCATATCCATCTCAGGTATTACAAAATGTTTTAGTGATATTTTCTTCCCTTGGTTGCACTGACAGTGGGCAGATGCATTTATCCTACTTTGCAGGTGTAAGAAAAGTCATAATTTGGCCCTTACAAGTGCTTTGAACTAGGTCACTGAGTGCTCCTGAAGCCATGAAGCCAAAGATAGACTTGCCACAAAGAGGACTGTAGGATTTTGGCCTTAAACGAGCAAATATAAATTATTTGTAAATCTCCCCGTGTGATAGGAATATGGACACACATTTTCCTAAAGAGACCTTAAAATTTTGCTTTTCTTAGAGAAACCAAAAGTCCTTTCAGATGAATATCAGGTTTTACAAATACAGTGTTTGTCGGCAGAGTATCTATAAGGCTTTTTTTCCTTCCAAACCAGCGTTTGTGTGATAACACACACACGCACCCTCCAGAGCCCTGCCGCGGGAATGCTCGACTGAAGGGAACTCTGATTTCTTGTAGGATAATCACAATCATACGAATACAGAAGAAAAACTGTCTACCAAGGAAATCCACTCTTACTTTTTCATCCACTGCTTAGAGCTAATTAATGAGCATGAAGAAAAAAAAATCGCGACTGATTGCTGAAAATATATGTTTGTCACAGAGTTAAATCCCTCTAAACCCGCTGAAAGATCTCAGCTGGTAATAGAGGGGCTACAGGGTGATCTTAGTTACTAATAATAATCTCTGTCCTGCAGAGCTCAGGAGTCTTGGAAGACGCGGGAGAAAAGTGATAGCAGGAGCAAGAGCCTTAATCGAATTTGATTTTCATGAGCAAATTAAATTTACCTGCCAGAAGGTTAGTTTGGAGCAGTACTGTCACCGCTGTTTTCTTCCACAATTTCTAAGGCATCAAGGATTGAGATAAACATTTCTGAGTCGGTTTTAAAGACACTTTGTATTTCAGGATATTCATGTGTTTCTAATGGAAGTAAGCAGCTTTACGAGCGGGGTTCGCAGGACATCTTAACTCTCTCCCTCCCACTGCGTGCTGGGGGGGACTGAGATAATTACAAAATAAGAAGAATTTGTAAAAGCAAATGTAGAAAGGGAAAAGTCCGAGGATATTTGCGAAGAGCTTAATGCTGCATTTCTCTCAGGTATAAAAGACGTCCTAAAAATCCTCAGGCGTGGACTATACACGGACCTACCTATTTCAGTCCACCCAAACTTTCAAACTGCACCTCCTATAAATAAGGTGTGCTCGAATAATGTAATTACTTTCACCCGAAGTATGGGACAGGGGATAGTCTTTACGGAGCGAGATCTTAGAAGATCGCTTCAGTCTGATTTGTATTTTTTTTCTTTTCTATTTCGGCTCTGGAAGAGGTGCGGGAGGAATTCCATGTAATTGAAGTGAAAATGAGAATGATCCTGACCTCTATCTCACGGACAAAGTCTCTTTTCTGATTTTTTGTTTTATATTTTGTAATGTAATATTTTCACAAGCATATTTCCAGTGGGGTGCGATAGCTTTCTGTTTATATTTGGCGGATGAAAGCCACAGAAGTCTGGGATTACGTGTTGGTAGTCAGTAGAAAATATTTTACCCAAACTGCCGTGTAAATGCAGCGATGAAGAGAAGCCCTTGTAGGCTCTGTCAGCTGCAGGCTGCTTGAACGCAATGATAAAGCCCCCCCTACATTTTCAATTAATTTTACCATGCAAGCTGAGACGGATTTCTTCGCCCTCAGCTCTGCTCACTGGCACAAAGGGATCCGAGAACGTTTTTATTTTACTTTTAGTAAACTCTGATAAGCGAGGAGGCCAGGCTGGCCGTGCAGATGTCCACTGCAGTACTTTATCATGTCGGTTACATCTTCCAGTTTAAAATGTTCTAGTATGAACGTGTAGTAGCATCAGAAAACAAAATTATACTTAAGTCAATCTTCCTTGGTTTTGTTGGGCTTATCTTCTGATTTTCAGGATTTAGCATTTTGAGGGGAAGGTAATTTCTTGCCTTATCTACCAGTTGGTCCCAATTTTGTGGGAAAAATAAAATAAAGGCAGGGTACAGTGAGCTACAATGGCATATCCTCTATTTCTGCTGGAAGCTTGTAATAATTGCTACCACATGATCACATGGTGTATTGTTGCAGCCTGATTACAATTAAACTTATCCCTCCACCTTTTTCATTAGGGGAAGGAGAAAAAAAAAGTTCTTCCTGAGCTTCAGGCCCACTTTGTGCTGTTTTATTTCCCTTTGAAAAGCTGTCGGAGAGAAGCCGAAGTGGCTCTTTTCTTTACAATGAGAGAGAAAGAGTTTCCACAAACCCCCCCCTCACCATAACATTCCTGTAATAGCGTGACATTTACACAGCGTCCGACCAGGAGGGCTTAGGGGCAGGCGTGGACGCTGTTGCTCGCTGCAAGAAGTTGCAGGGTATTTTTTTTTTCCCATGTTGAGTCCAAAGCTGTATCTTCACCTAGGGAAACAATAGGTCTCTCAGTGCTGAAGACGCCTTTGTGCATTACCTAGAGAAAGAAAGGGGAGAGAGAGAAAAAAAATCATACAGGAAACATTGGACATGTTTGCCTTTACTGGAAGACAGCTGTTTGAGTACATTCTCCAAGAGAGTTTTTCGGTTCTCTTTTCTGAAGTGGTTTTAGTGATTAAAACATTGACTTGATGGAGGCAGTCTATCTCTAATGCCTGCGTCTGTGTAACAGCTCTTTTTCCTCACTTCTCCAGCCCTTTGCTCAGATGAGACTGTACATACCTGGGGCTCTAATCCCGACTGTTTTAAGAGATATGGGGACTCACCGCACGGACGGGGGGGAGGGTGACTCTGACTGGAAGTTACCTGAGCCAGGAGTCGAGATCTTCCCTATGGAAAGGAAAAAAAAGAAACAAAACCCAAACTGAAACATGCTGCATCTGGCAAACCCCTGCAACCCTCTCAGAGGCGGTGGAAGGAGGCAGGAACGGCCACGGGAGAAGCCTCATGAGCGCTGTCTCATGCCTCCTGGCTCCTCCAGTAGGCCGGGCGGCTACGGGGCTCGCGCGGTTCTCCCGCCCCACGGTGCGGAGCCCGCGGGGCTGGCCGTGCCCTCCCGGCGCCGCCTCGCAGGGCGCGGAGCCTCCAGCCGCGGGAGCGGGCTGGGCCTTGCGCACCGCCTGGCGCTGGGCAGCCGCCCACGAGCACACCTGCGCCGGGCCACCCGGCCGGGCTGCCGGCTCCGATGCTGGGGTGGCCCCGCTGACCTTCCCACGGCTCCTTCCAGCCCCGGGCACAGACGAGGCTCATTTCGGGGTGTTTGTTTGTTTTCCTTGGCCCATCTCATCTGCCTCTCTGGCGCTCTCCGCTCCGCAGGCGCGGAGAGGGGCTTTGGGCGGCAGCGGGGGAGAAGGGCGCCGTGGGGAAGCGCGCACCCACGCAGGCAGCAGACGCGCACACCTGGAACGAGTTCCGTGTCCCCCCGCCCGGCTGGCGGGGCTGAGTGTGACCACACATGTGTCTTTTGCCTTGCGACATGTTATGCTCATCCCTCCGCTGAGAGTCGTGCTGGAGCGAGGGTGGGGATCGAGGCGTCCTTCGGTCCCGGGCTGGGGTTCCCATCAGTCCTCCTCCACTCTCAGGAGTGTCCCACCTCTGGCTCCATGAAAGCCTTCTTCTCGAGTGGATGGAACCCCGCAGGGAAAGTCCTGGGGACACGCTCCGCGAGGAGTAACGCACCATCTGCACGGATCTGTGATCAGTTTCGGGCAGAAAGAGCCATCTGGCTTCGACTGAGTCCTCAGCGCTGCATAGCTGCCCTTCGTCCATGTCGTGGGTGCTCCCAGTACCAACCACCTCCCAGCAGAAAGTCACTCGATACCGTGATATGATCCCGTGTTCTCCAATTAGCTTTACATTTCAACAAGCACACGCATTTCTGTTAAAAGTTTATTTGGTAAAAAAAACAGTAAACGCGGGGTCTAGGAAATGCTTTCTAGCGCCTAGGGTACATTTCTCAGGTATATGTAATACGTGCTGTCTTTAATAACAAGAGACATTTGCTACTCTTCATGTTAGATGGAACTAACGTCTTTCTAGCCATACCGTGAACACATTCTCTAAATAGGAATTATACAGTATTTCCCTTTAAACATAACACCAGCCAAATGCAGACTAGCTGATAACTTGCATCTCTCGTAAGTATATTACTCCCTTTATTTTTGCTGAATCATGAATTTTTCCAAAGCTTATTGTATTTTATGTCTTCTTTAGATAAGCAGTTACATATGTGGCCCTGTTGAAGGCTAAATCTCATTCTTACACACGCGACAGCTGACTGTACTTCCAAGATGTTATTTACTCTGGAATCAGCTTAAAGCGCTGCGTTCGAGACTCCTGATTCACCAGGAAAGGCGGGAGTGGAGTTGATCCCTAATTACCCGCACACAGCGCACTCCAGCAGTTCCCATCTGCCCTTGCCTTGATTTAGATCGTCTCATGTTGGGTAGGGACTTCTTCTGCCTGCATGCCAACGGATGCAGGACGGGTGTCCTTGAGGATGGCGGTCAGCCAGACCACCAGCACCGCCTGGCATTGCCACCCTGTGCCCCCACATCCACGCGTGGGAGTGGATGTGGGGGCACAGGCTTTTCATCGTCTCCAGGGCCAGAGAGATGGGGGAAGAGCAGGGCTGGCCTCAGCCCAGCAAAAGCGGTGCTGTTGCAGTGTTAAAAGCCTTCCGAGAGGTACCCGGGGAGAAGAAGCCAGGCTGGTGCCAAGGGGCTGGAGCGGGCCTGAGGGCACACGTCAATGTTCCCACGCTCCAAAGACAATTCGCAAAGTCTCGGGAGGTGAAGTATATTTGGTCCAATAATGGCACAGAGAAAAGGGAGTGGTTTCATAGCAACCCCTCTGACATGCGAAATAATGAGCGGTTAAACAACAAAGGTTAGTCTCTAGTCAAGCACGTCCCCTGTTCTTCTAGCGCAGATATTTAGAGGAAGAAATTCCTCCATCCCCTTGCACGCAACCCAAGGCCACTTTCCTGCAGAGGCGGCTGCCCCGGTGCCACTGAGCGAGTATCCGCGCTCGGAGCCGCTTCCTTCCCATTGTGGGGAAGATACTTGCTGCCTGCCAATAATTATCAATTGTCATCCACTTTCACGAGACCGTATTTCTTTGCAGTTTCTCTCGCCAAGTGTGGGGACTATGTCAAATCATCTGTCATCTCCTGGCCCAGCTAGCTACCACGCCGCCCCTCTAAAAAGAAAAAAAAAAAAAAAAGAGAAGAAGAAGAAGAAAGAAACCCCAGCTGGATGTAACAGAAAGCTACATCTTGTAGATCGTGTTGCAAAGGAAACGTAAAGGCTGGTGTGTCTTTGCTCAGCAGAGTATCTGTATCCATTGGACACCAGTTCTCACTGTTCTCAGGTCAACAAATTCTCTGCTCAGAGACACTACCTGGAGAAGTCCAGTACGACGTGTGGACATGGATGTGGTCTGAAACCTGTATGCGCAGCCATGAGGAGCTGGCCAGGGTGACAGGATCAGGCCAGACGTGTAGGGACAAGGCGAGTGCCCCAGCGGAGCCTGGGAGAGCTACCCGGGGCATGTCCAGCAGCTGAGACATGTCCTGCAGCCCCGGCCCAGAAGCCCACCTGCTGCTGGGGAACGCTCTGCTCTAGCTCCCATAACCCGCCAGGAAGTTTTACCCACAAGGAATAATTCCACTATGAGGTGATGAAGGCACGAACAGACACGTCATCACCACTTTGGGTGACGTAAATACTTGGCAAACAAAGGAGAGGGAGCTTGCCTGACCTATTAATTTTAGCGGGAGGCTGGAGGGAGGGGTTTCCGGGTCTGTGACTACCCTAGGGGTCCCTAAAAGAGAGGTCAGAATTTTGTGCTGAAGTTCCTAGGAAGTTTGGACACTACCAAGTCAATCAACTAATCTTCATTTCATAATTAGCTTTCAGTCAAGTTCTCATCTTCAGCAGGATGGCAAGATCATGACAAAAGAAAAAAAAAATCAATTTTAGCTGGGAAGACAATATTATGTAGACAATTATCCCAGTCAGAGATTTAAGATTAAGCTGCATTTATCAGGGGTTTGCGTGTGTGATGGATTGTACTAGTTTTTTAACAATAACCACAGGATCGTAACCTTAAAAACTGTGAGCAAGAATATCCCAGCTAACATAAAAGTTGCCTATATATAAAAAGAGAATCTCATATAACTCCACAGCGGAAATCGGTTAGCAAGTATCTTCTGCCCGTTTGCAAACATCAAATGTTCCTGCCATATGTCCGTTCTTATTTGTAAACCCGCTAAGAAACCTGAAACGTATATATGCTATATTAAAACAAAACATGAAAGATCTTCTTAGAAATCTGTAAGAGGGGACTATAGGTCTGAGGCGGGGGTTAAAGGAAGTAAAAAAAAAAAAAAAAAAAAAAAAGGTGACGCTATTGCCAAAAACTTTAATATTGAACAACACAGCTGAAGCTTTTATCACGGTACGAAATTTACAGCCTAATAATTCAAACCTGTGTGCTCATAGCTATGATGTCTCTTCCCTTTCTGGATACCCAAAGGGATAGTTTTCCTTTCCGAGGTGAGGAGCATTCCTTGCAAAGTGAAGTATTTGGGAATGGCAGGTGACCAGCAACTGGTGGGAAAAGGGAGAGGAAGAGGAAAGGAAAAAAGATCCTTTGGGACCCTAAGAGATTTCTGATACCGAGGGCAGAAATAAAAATGTGGCCTCTAGAAATCACCGAAGGAAAAAAATGTCAAGGAAAATCCTGCTTGATAAAAATCATGTGGGATGGAAGAACAGTAGTTTGAGTCTTCAAAAGGTGGAGGAGATCTCCGAGACTCCCCCACCGCATCCTCATCATTTGGGCAGGTGGTTGGGCTTCCCACATCTCAGTTACTACATGATTAGGTACCAGCCAAGAAGCTGGAAGTGATCTGAACTCCTTGGGAAAAGAAGGTAGGATGAAAGGAGATCACCAAATTCGGAAAATATCCAGTTAACTCCCCACAAAACAGGAGCAGTCCTGGCACAGGGTCCAACTGCAGCTGGGAAACGCCTTTCGTGCCCAAGGAGAAGCCACCTGTTAGACGAGGACGGCCTGGGGCCCCCGGTCACTGGAGGATTAGTCGCTCAGGTGCCAATACGTGCTTCAAAGCCTAAGGTCAACGCCTCCCTCTCCCGCTTTCCCCGTATACTCCGTCCTCCCTCCAAAATCCTCGGGGTAAATGAAAACATGAATTTCTGCCAGGGCACCGGGGAAACCTGGAGCCGAGGTCTCCCATGTGATTTAGCCAGCCCCGTTCCCATTTTTTCTGCCTATTCCTGTCGAGGTCTATAACGCAAAAGGGAGAAGCAAAGATTTCGGGTGAGCTCGGAAGTTCGCCGCCCCGCCGGGAGCGGCCGGTCGCCGTGTCCCGCGTGTCCCGGCTTGCTCGGATGGCTCCGCCGGGAGCCGGGGCAGGCTCCCGTCTTCTGCTCGCGATAACCATCAGGTATTTGCGAGGGTAAACAGAGCCCCGGAGGCTGTAGGGGGGAGGGTGGGGGGAATATCCTCGTTTGGGTTTCGAGCACTGCCCGTGGCAAACGGAGCGAGGCATCGGGCGGAGCAGCACGGCGGGTTGCGAGGTGGCCGTTGTGGGGCTGAACCCAGCCAGGGGCTGGTCTCGCCGGGGCAGGACCCGGGCGGGGCCGGGCCGGGACAGACTGGCACCGGGAGCCTCCAATGGGGGAGAGCGCGGGCCGCGCCGCGGGGCTCCGCCGTCCCCGCTCCCGGCGAGGCGGGAGGCTCGGCGGGGGCTGCTGCGGCAGCGCTCCGCAGCGGCCGGAGAGAGGAGAGGAGAGGAGGGAAGCGGTGCGGAGCGGTGCGTCCGAGGAGCCGGGGTAAGCGCCTTCCCTCGGGGCGGGGGCAGCAGGGATGCAATTGCAAGAGTTTCCCACTAGATGTCTGCGCAGCTAATGATAATAAAGGGCTCTGTCCTTCCCCGAGTGTATCCCCGAAAGCCCGAGCCTCCAGACGCTTTGGAGTCTGCTACCCCTTTTAGAAATCAAATCCCTTTACCCCCTACCATTCTGGGTTTCCCCCCTTTGTTTCCTCCTTCTTTAACGCGCGTATTCTTAGGTGAGAATAAAATCTGAATTTCTCCAGAGAGAAAGCTCTCTGGTGTGCGACTCATGCTATCGGAATCCTTTTATGACCTTTGATGTATTTAAATAACACGGTAAAGCTGTGCACATACCTCGGATTAAACTTTAATCATCCCAAGTCAAGGACAGCCAGGTGGTAAATGACTTTACTTTGACATTTCTACTTTAGAACAATATGTGATCCCAGTCGCGGATCAGAGAGACGTTCCCCGTCTTCTCAGCCTTAGAAGCGCAAATATGCTTTTACTCACAGAGATTAGAAATTGGTTGCTCCTGTTACCTTTAAAAAAAAAAAAAAAAAAGGAACAAAGAAAAAAAAGAGAAAACCAACCACAAAACTTAAGGCTTTTGGGATTCTATTTCTATTAGGTACCTACAGACTTCCCACAGGATTGAGAAAACGTTCCACGGTGTTAAGCACCGCTCTACCTCTCCTGAGTTATGTGTGTATAATAATCCATATAGAGATCTAGACAAGTTTTCTTATATATATGTGTGTATTTTCCTTTCCTGCGAAAAAATTATGCTGCAGTTGATTGCGTTAAGGAAAAAAAAAACCCCAAACCACTACAGACTTTCTCTCTAGTCCCGGTGCGATGCGAGCACCCTCTACGAGCCCCAAGAGAGTTTGCTTCCTCACGAACAAAAAACCCTGACAAAAAAACCCTAACAAATAGTAGAAGTATGTTTAAGAGAAATCTGGAACTCTTTATTTGCTCCACTGCTAGCACATGGTTTTAAGTCAGACAACTTTGGATTAACACGTACAAGAGAGAGGGATTTGTGGGCCTTTTTATTGTCAATCAAAATTAGTGACAACTAAATTCTGCGTTGATTTTTACCAATGGGCTCCTGCTTAGCCTCGACTTACGCTTTTCTTGGAAGCTGTGGAGCGCAGGGAGCTAAAGCTAAGCCTTTCGCATGGAGTTTTAGGTCCTGGACTTAGTCGTAGGAAAGGCCTAAGCATAGGAAAACCCGTCCTTCTTTTGTATTCCTTTTCGTTTCTGCTTAGACTCACTGAGCCTTTACACCCTCCACGTAGAAAATTCAAATACGACTTAATATGAGATAAATTTTAAGGGAAACTGCCAGGAGGCAGGCGAGCTCGGACAGCTCATTTTGAGGGAGGCGGTTAGAAACAGATGGGTCCAGGTAGGTAGCGCAGTCTCACAGTGGAAGGGGTGAGATTTCGGCTCCACTCGGGAGTGGGGGCGAGTTAAGTTCCTCGGGAACAAAGCACTCGCGACCCTTACAGCATAAAAAGCAAGAGTGACCAGACAGACAGCCCTGGACACACGGCAGGAGGGAACCGAAAAGGGCATCGACATCTTCCTCCGGGGGTCTGCCTCAGCCCCCCTGACGATGGAGGGTAACACACTCCCCATGGGAGGAACAGCAGAGAGGGGGGTGCCGTGGGGATGAGAAGGGCAACGCTGCTGGCACAGAGAGCTGGGGCCCTGCACGGACCTTGCGACAAGCCTAAGACTTGGCTCATTTCCCGAAGTTTGGAGATGTTGATCGAGAAATAAGCATTTTTCGCAAAATTTCTCCAGATTTCGTGAATTGTACGACAGAAAAGCTTTGCTTCCCACTCCCTCCCAGCCGTTGCTTACACACAACCGCCTTGCATGTCTGGACTGTGCCAGGCGGCGTTATTGCCTTATGTACCGTTGTTACTGAGACACAAAGATAAATCCGAGTGAAGGGGACATGGTCACCGTAATCGCGGCTTCCTGAAAGACAAAAGGCTGTTAATATTTTTTTCTTTAAATTTCCCGAGTCTAATTATTCAACCGTCCACTCTCTCCTCCGCTTCTAATTATGAACTCAAGATGTTTAATGTTGGAAAAAATACATCAGTTGTTTTGTACCCGGACAGAGCCTTTACTTGTGAAACATACTTCTAAAAAAAAAATAATCTGGAAATAATTAACTCGTACAGTTGAGAACATTATGTTGCTTATACTGTAAATGTGTCCTTACACCTTTACAAGACGTTACAGAGGACTTACTCAACTAATTGAAACTGTTATATAGCAGCGTTATGTATTCAACATACTCGTTACATTTCATCTTTATGGACTTAGAGTTTTATTCCTTTCACAGTCTTGTCCTTTCCCCCCCCCCCAGCAGCCGGTCATTTAATCTGCAAAAAAGAGAGATGCTCGAAAACCTATCAAAATAAGCAATTTAGTGTTATTTTCTCTATAGTAAGGTGAGACGGATCACACCATCATGGACAGAGTACTGGAAAAGGAGGTAGCTCGAAAAATATATATATTTCTCCCCCATCCCAATTCTCCGGGAATAAATGTCTATATGTATAACGGCTAGTTTCTGCGCTAGCTGGATTGGGCGGTGGGATCCCCTTCCCTTAAAAAAAAAAAGAAATTAACATTAATAAAAGCTACTTTAAAAGCTCCTTTAGCTGCATTTTTGAGCTGAGGAAGCGGGGCAGAGCGAAGCCGGGTGGGCAGCGAGATGTACCGATCCCACTGAGCACCAGCGTGAGGTGGTGATGGGCAGCCCCTCCGGCCGACTCCGGGGATAACCTTGGCGTGGGTCCTGGGAGCGGGCACGGAAGCGAGGAGCATCTGTCTGTGAGAGTGAGTGTGTGTGTGAGAGTGAGTGACTGTGAGTGTGAGTGATTGTATGAGTGTGCACCCACAAGAAGCAGCGTGATCGCTGGGTCCCACTCGCGATCCTTCCCCCGGTGTCCCCTGCCTATCCTCCCCGCAGCTCGGCAATGTATCTTTGACGGACAAGGCGACTTGCTCCCGCAGACAGTTTGCCCTTCATGCTAGTAGCCAGCGAACCCACAAGGAAACGTTTTCACTGACCCACAAATGTCAGGCTTTCAAGAGCTGATGGGGACTTTTGTTCAGGCTGGAATAATTGGCACTCACATAGGTTAACACAGACGCCCGATTCACGGGGTAGCTGGAATAGGGACTAGGATGTGGGCTGCGCTCTGGGCTCGGATTTGTGCTGAAGACACAGTCCTGCTATTATTATATTATGCTATTTTGAGTGCAGAGGGCAGGGGCTATTTCAGATGAACAAACTTGTCTCCCGCAGACATCGCGCCCTCCCCCTCCCCCCCCAAACTCTTTCCCGGTTGATATTTAACGACAGAGCCCGACTTATCAGGCAAAAGGGCAAACTGAAGGAGGGAGATCTTCTGGGATGGGAAAGGGTCACTTACAGGAGGAGATATGTGCACATTCTCGCACTCATATGTACGAGCCAATACACCTATACACTCACAGCTGTGTTTGTAGATGACGAGGAGTCTGCGTGTTTGAAAAGTTGTTTTATGAAGAAGAGTTCCCAGGGCAGTGCTGCAGTTTCAACTCTACAAGCAAGGCTTTCCGCCCAGAAATCATCTGCATCCCTATCTTTTCCCTCGGCTGTCAGACCAAGGAACCGCTCCGGCGAGCCGGAGATAAACCTGCATCTAAGGGCTTGTCTTAGTTTGTAATCCTCCATTGTACCCGGCCGCGCGGCGGCCGGGACGAGGGGCTGCGCAGGTGCTGGCAGTTCAGCGGCTCTCCGCGCAGCGCCCGGCTGCCCTGCCCCGCTCTCCGCGGCTCCCCGCGCGGGGCCCGGCCACCGGGAGGCAGGTGATGCGGGATCGCGGCTGCCGAAACGTGCACTGCGAGCATCGGCTCTGTCGCCTTTTGACAAAGCGGGTGTGTGATTAATGCAGACCGGAGGATCCCCTCGTCCCTGCTGCCCCTCTCCCTTTCTCTTCCCCTCCCACCACCTCCTCCCAAGGTCCTTAGCTGGTTTCAATAAAAGGCTGGATCTAAGCTTTCTCTCCTTCGAATCAAAGAGGTGTTATGAATGGCCGAAACCAGGGGCAGATGGGGTATTTTCAAAGATATTTCCAAACAATATGCAGCCGAGGAGCCCGAAGTTTCTCGGGAAGCGAGCATCGTCTAGTAAAACAATGACGGTAAATAAATCGGGGACCCTTGGGGATCCTGGGGGGGAGGATAACCCAGGTGGGTAACCCGCCTTCCCCGCTTTCTGCTCATTATAAAGTTAATAAGAGGCTCCGAAAATTTATGCGAGTAGCAGAGGGGGAACAGGGCTGACGAGGCCGAAGCACTGGGGAGAGCTTCGCCAGCAGCCGCCTGGCAAGCGGGACCGGCGGGGAAGCTCGTGGGCACCGCGCCGATCCCGGCAGCGCCCGCTCCCCCCGCACCCACCCTCCCGCAGCGCGGGGCTCGGCCCGTTCCCACCGTGCCGGGGCTGGGCGGGCTGCGATCCCCGCCTGCTCTGCTGTGACCGTTTCTACCTTTTTTTTTTTCTTTCTTTCAGAAGGTTAAGCGGGTGCAAAGTAAGATTTATAGGCCTCTGTGAAAACGCGAAAATTAAAACAAGTCTTTCAGGTATAAAATACGCTCCTGAAATAAAGTTTCGAGATTTATTTGCTCAATTTTTAGTTGATAAACTCCGCATTACTCCAAAGGGAAATCTTCTCTAGCTTACTGTGTGCACAAGGCAGGATTTACACTCGCACATAGGAGTCATATTCGGAAAGTGATGGCAAAGTTCTTTTGAATGCGATCTTTTCAGCCCCGCAGCTGACTGTCTCCCCTAGAACAGTGTGAATTTTCTTCTGCCTTTGTTAAAGGGAAGGAAAAGTTTTTATAGTCTCCACTGCGGCTTCAGTTGAAAAGTTTTGCATGAAAGATGGAGAGATAAGTGCCCCAGAGCTAGTTTTTCTGCTGGAGAGCTTGGAGTCCTACACAGCCCCGACGTTTTACTAGTCAGTATGCTTTTTACTGCAAAGCTCGTGTGCGCTATCGAAAGGAATTTCTGGAGGGGTATTTTTACACTGGGTTTCACTTTTACGTGGTCACTCGTTTTAAATCTTGAGAGGCTCAAAATTAAGGTATAGACGTTTAGTGAAGAATAACTCACCCCAAGCTCTCTACTGTTAGTGAACAGAAATTATTCCACTTTCATCTCATCCCTCAGAAATATTTTTACTTAGAAAGGGCTGGCTGCTAATTGGGGTAGGCATTTGCCTTTAATCTCTAACACAGCGCTTGGAACCTACCCAGAATTAATTTAAGTAAGTCTGATAAACAAGAAGTAAACATGGCTTCCCAGTAAAACTCATTTTATGATCACAGCTTGTGTGCCACCTCAAAATATTAAATTTAGGCATTTAAGATATAAAGAATAAAACCACTTTCCAAAGTCACTAGTGCTCACATTTGGTCCCATTTTAATATTCCGTATTGGAAGCACAAGGAAGGAATATCTTTAGTTCTAATAAACTATGGATAAATATGTGTATTTCTTTCAAAAGGAGATGGTGGGAAAGTATCAGATCATCGTCAGCACTAAAGTGCTCTCTCTTCTTCCATATTTCTGCCAGCAATTAGAAAGAGAAGAGAGTGTGTGTGCGTGTGTGTGCACGCAAGTGTGCGTACAGGAGGGAGCTCTGCCACACAGTTGTGCAGAGTTTCAGATTTATGCATAGTGAGATGGGTCGGTTTGTAGGAATCACAGCACCAAAAAGTTTTGGTTGAGTAAGCTGTAGATCACAGTCTCATGGTAGTTCAGCAAGTTACCAGTAAAAAATCCCCCAGATGTGGAAATGGCTCCAATAAAGCCCGTGTCATACATGTACATGCTGCACTGAACACACAGTAGACCCAAAATTGCCAGACACTGTTCCCACTGGAGAAACTCCATTGAGTTCCTATGGTGGGAAGTGTCATTCACTTGCTTGTTTGTTCTATTTATAGCCATTCCTATGGAACTCATCCCCAGAGCATCCGCATGCCCACTGGAGCCAGATCTGGTTTCCTGGGCAAAGCCCCATCCATATTCAATAGCAGCACATTGGAAATGGCTTCCAAAGAAGGAATCAACCCTCCTGCAGCCTGCAGTGCTCCCCTTAGGGACTGGAGTCTGCTTCCCTCCCAGGATACTTCCACACAGGAACACAAAATAATTAAATGAGTCTGAAAGCCACCCAAAATAACAGTGACAAGGTGAAATGTCCTGTGTTTGTCAAAGGATTTCAGAAGACAGGTGAAGAATTAAGATAGGACTTACAGCAATGCATATTGCATGTAAATGAAGTATTTAATCTGCCATTTCATCTCTCCTGTGTGCTCAAACACTTTCAAAAGTTCTTTGAACAAATATTTAGTTTCCAAGCTATAAATTCATCTTATGCAAAGAGAAAACTTTTAGGATCTCCAGTTTAAACTCGTTCCTACCACTTGTTGTGGTGTTGAGAATTATCAAACTGGTCAGCTTACCTTTCCCACGAGTAGTAATTAAAAGAGAGCTAGGGAGTGTGAGGAGTGGAATAAAAGAAAGAATAATAGTACTCAAAAAATGGTGAGCCCACAATCTGTGATTAGCAACCTTCCTAGTTCATTTCTTTCTTCAGTTAACTTCTGATTTAGTTTTTTTTCCCAACACCCCTGTAGCAGCTCTGTGTTTATAGTAACCCTGCAGAATATTAAGAGCCGTTAATAACGTCATTGTCAGAAAGAAAAATAGAGAGGGAAACTGTTAAGGAGAGGAACTGCTATGGTATTCCCCAGTCTGCTAGAGGAGTTATCTAAAATGGAGCATCTTTGCCATATTCTCTCCTGAGTTCCAAGGAAAGCACACAGGGTTTGAGTAATATTTTAGTACACCGGGTTGGGATGAAATGACATAGGATAGGAAAGGGAGAGACAGAAGGAGGATCCTTCTGAAAGGCTTCCACAGATATAAATTCTCTCTACTTCCAGGGAGGAGAAAGCTGGCCATGGTGACAGTGAGTTAGTGAATTTTGACAGGCAGGTAAGGAGCTCCTTTCCCAGCCACAGTCTTTAGGTGAGGGGGCTGGAGGGGGAGTGGGAACCTTTCCCAGTGACCCTACACTACTTAGCATTTATGGATGGATAAAGCTGAACATTGGACAGGACTCCCCAAAGGAAAAGAACCTTTCAGTGTAGCCATCAACCTGTCATCACTACAATAAGGGTGTAACACACAGGAGTGCTGGTAAGAGCCCAGGGTTTATTTCCTGGCCCTGTCACATGACATGGGGCCAGGGTTACCAAAGGTTACCCCCTCACATGGAAAGGATCAGCAGTTGCTTCTCACTCCTCCTGTCTCTATTTTTTATTCAACTCATGCATTTGTCTTGTTAAAAATGCAAATCCAGCAATCCAGTTACAACTGCACAATCACGCATTTGTCCACAACCCTGTAACACCAGCCAAGTCACAGGCAAAGGTTTGAACACTGTTCTACATCCACCTTATGTCCCCATGTGATGGAGACATATCAGGGGGCTGTATCCCAACATTGCAAAGCTTTTCCAAACAAGTTATTCTTGTCTCTTGTCTCCTAAGCCAGTCCCTCTGCATTGAGCTGCTTGCCCACTCATGTAAAATGAAATGTTTTTTTGGCTGGGTATTGCAGTGTCAGACCTTTCACGTGTGTGGCACTGTGGAACCAGCATCAGGACTTCTGTGGGAAAGACTTGGGCTGTATTGTTCTTTGCCATGCAATTCCTTGTGACATGAGAAAGGTACAGTCTCCTGGCTGGTGTACAGGAGCACCATAGGAGCAATGGCAGGGAAGGCCTGAAATCAGGGAAATGGAATAGGAGTAATCAGAGTCTTCAGAATCAATAAGAAAGGCTGTTTTCCACAAAATGATGGTTATAATGGCTTTGTTGTGGCTCCCTCAGACACTCCTCAGACAACACTGTACTACCCAGGATATGCATGTAGGTAAATGGTTTTCTATGAAGCGTTGCAAGAAATCTACAACAGAACGTAGGAGAGTGCAAAGCATTGGTTATCTTGGGGATTTACGTTACTTTATAAAGGGTTTGGGTTATGTTTTAGATTTACTTAGTGTTCCAGAACCAAGCAGTGATATTGCAGACAGGAAATATTTGCTACCTCTAAAAAGCCAGAACTGTACAAAATACCAGAGCAAGGGTGGCCAGGAATGCCTGTGCTGCCCTGCTCCAGAATGAGCCTGATCCACATAGATCGGGCAGACTCAGGCTGGCTTTGTGCAGGCTGATATCAGGAGGCTTCCAGGCACAGCTTCAGTAGTGAGGAATTATTAGGGTTGACGATCCTCTAATCATATATTTTCATCGTTATTATTACCATCAGTCCTTAGCACTGTAAGCAGGACTCCATTTGTGGAGTGTGGAAAAAGCAGAGAACACTGAGATGTTCCCTGCCCTGGAGAGTTTTTCCTCTAGGAAAAGAGATGGTGGCTGAACACTGGAGAGAATTGGGAAACACAAGACATCAGCAGCTTACCTGACCAACATTTGCTCGAGGACCCAGGTGGTTCAAAAAAGAGGTGATGGCAAACAGCTTTCTTTTCATTAAAAAATCTTACACAAACATGTTCAATCTGCAATATTTTGGGAGCTTCATTTTGATTTCCTGAGAGGGATAAAAGAGAAGTTTCCTCATGATCTAAATGAGGGAAAAGAGAAAGTTGTACAAAATAGAAGCATGAGAGGAAAAAAGCAAAGCTTTCCATTAAAAAAACAGAGTTTTTCTTCCAATCAAAATCTAGTCTGATGAAAACTGGGTTATTTCCACTTTAGATGTTGCACAACAGCTGTATAATGCCTGAGATGCCCCTAAGCAGATGAATTGGATTACAAACTGGATTTGTCCCTTTTCCAAAGAGAGGCTCTTGGAGGAGTACTGTAATGTGATCCTGATGAACAGGGTAATGGGGGGTGGGGTGTATTTTGTTCTTATCTTATTACCCTCAAATATAAATATAAATAACATTATTTCTCTTTAAAATACTATGGGAAACAATATTCCAACTTTTTTATCATAGAAAAACTGTTAACTGATCACTACTGCAGTCATCACCATGAAGTAATTAATATTTGTCCTATTTTACATGCTGGGAAGTGGAGTCAGAAAGATTAGGGCTTGCCCAAGGCCACAAAGACAGCAGTCAGACAGGAAGAAAACTCCAGATTTCCTGACTGCTACTCTCCTAAATTCATCATCCACACTTCAGTGATGTCTAAACAATGGGGGTTTTACTGAGATAAAAAATATCCTTCTCCAAATGGTTAAATTATGTCATGAAGTTCTGCCCAAAATCTGTGTCATGGAATCAGGCACTGCAGGAGTGTGATTTAGCATGTTTTGGAGCAGCTCTGCAGTACCTTGCACAACAGGACACAACGTGTGAGTGCCATGTAAGTACAGCTGCAACCTCTCCTCTCTGAACTAACCAGAGCAGGCTACATGGAAGAACTACAATGTGAGATAGTGCAAATCAGAAATAGTGGGAGAATAAGGATATAAGAGTTTATATAATATTGAAGTGGATTGGCTGTGGAGGATTCATGCTTTGACTATGGCAAAGCCCCTTTAAATTCCACTAAGGTTCTGTTCACCCAATTGCACAGGCTTGGTGACAAGCGATGCTTGGTTAACCTATTCAATAGGTGACATACATATTCCTGAGCCATTATAAACCCAGCACATTGATTCCCTTCTAGCTGATTAAAACCTATTTATACAGAAATGAGATACTTAAGTGTGAGCAAGTACATAAGCAGGAGCACCCACATAATACAGTATTTCACTGGGGGATGTGATTGATGATTCATCTTAGATTTAGCTGATGTAGTTGAAGAAGTTACTGCTGTTTTCACTCGAGCTGTAAAAAAGGGGGGTGGCCATTCCTCAGCCATGGTGTCTGGTGTGTTAATTGGAACTGAAATAATGTTAGGTTAATTAATAACAGTAGCTGTGAATGAAGCAGCTGAAGGTGGAGATCTCTTCTACCTTGTCAGCAAAGCTGTCCAGGGCTCAGGAATCAGGAAGACTAATTAATGTGTTCCAGTAGTGTTTCTATAAACCTATTTTCCATTTCATTGCAATGGACTGAGAGGTGCTGTGTCCATCAGTTGTGCTGTCATAGCTGTGAGGTGGTAACTTACAACCGAGTGCATCATCACTACTTAGCTTGCCTGTGAGGCACACTGGAGTTGACCTGGTCTTTCCTGCTCAGGCGAGGCCTCCTTGATGTCAAAATAAATTAGTTTCAATATTTTATATCCAACCTTTATGCAGAAGGGGTCTGGGTTGTGGTTTGAGCTGGGAATCTACATGGAGACTTGCAGGAGCCATTTATGTCAGCTGAGTTTCATCTCATTGCATTTAGATTAGATGAACTTAGTGCAAACCAACAGAAGACGCTAACACTGAACTAGGAAGTTATTGAAAGGATCACACATTGCTAATGAGCATCTACTCTTGAAAGCTCATGCAAACTAAATTACAAGTGCCCCAAGTACCTCCAAAGGTGAACATTCTTGTTCTGAACAAGTTCCTGTGTTCTTCCTTATCTCCACTGGAAACTGGGTTTGTCTAACCAGGAAATTCACCTAAACTGAGGTAGGGTGTAGACCTGAGGTGGAGCAGCAAGTCCTGTGGATGTTCTCAAGCATTTCTGTGTGTGAACAAGTTTTTATCCCCCAGTCACAGACTTCATCAAGAATAGCTCTATGTGTTGAGCTGTATCACTCAAGTTCTACAGATTACAAAGTACAAATTACTCCTTGAATTTGCCTAGTTCATAGGTCAGATGCACCTTTCCTGTTTTGTGGTAGGTAGGCACCTGGAAGTCAGTGCTCTGGTGTCATTTTATATGCAAACCCATTGAAAGGTATTGGTTAGCCCAGTACAAATGCCCACCATTATGCTGACTGTGAGGTGTACTAACCATGAGAATTGCTTGAATTAACTCCTACCTTACAAAAGGTGTGCAAAGCTTTACAGACAGGTGTCAGAGAGAGAAGGCCTAATTCTTTAATTAGTACACCCAAAGTGCATCTAAAGACAGGTACTTGCACATTGGAAACTCCAGTTCTTTGGAAATGGAGTTTCTTTGGTGTTGATAAGAGACTAGTGTTCTAGGAAGGATCTCTTACTAGTGTAAAGGCTTGATAACATGGAAAATACAGTCTGTGGGCAGCGCATCTGCCATTCATGTAGTGCTGGTGCCTTTCAACTCCCTGCAGGGATTGGAAGACATCGTATTTTCACTTGGAACATCCTTAACTCATACATGTGCTCCTGTCTTAGAAATGAGGAACAGGCTTCTGTTCCAGACTGCTTTCACTGGGACACATGCAGACCTCCATTTATCTGCCAGAGTCTGAGGAAGATTCACTTGCTGCCTTCTTGGGCATTTACTCCATGGAGCTCTGTTGCAGAGACATTTCTTGTGGGGGAGGCAGAGACAGGCTCTCTTGAAATATTGTGCTATCAGCAGGAAAATACTTGGCAAACGCACAGCTATGGAGGGGTAAAGAGAGTGGAGTAACATCCTTGTAGAGAGAGATGAGCTAATTCCTCCCGACTCAGAGAGCTATCAGGTTTAGGACACTTCTTTCCTGGTTCCCTGTCATCATCACCATTTACATTTGTTACCCTTCAGTTTGTGATGGCTGGATTGGGTCCTAACCTTTGGGTAACACAGACCCTTTGGCCCTCCCAGCAGCTGCTCCTCCACTGTCAAATTTTCATGCTGATATACCCATTTGATTTCATCCTAATCCACACAAAGTTCAGATTTCTTAGTGCTGGGAGAGTTTTGACCTAGCAGGCACCAGAGTAGTTATTATATGGGATTAATGCATCTGCCATGCAAAGATTCTTTCAAGACTTTTCGTTTTGGGGAATTTTTTTTTTTTTTTGGGGGGGGGAGGTGTCTTTTTTTTTTTCCCCTTTTACGGTATGCACTTTAACAAATTTTAACCCTTCTTTAGTCTTGACTTTGTGTGTGCACGTATGCATGTGAATGTGTGCCTAACTTCCTAAAGTGGTTGCAATCAGCTAAGGGGTTGGTTTACAAACCCATTTTTCCAAAGCCCTCAATCTTGCACGGATCTGGCATAGAAACCTCAGAGAGCAGCCAGAAATCAAGTCCTCTTCACTCCTGCCCTTTTTATTTCTGTGAATGAGTATGTAAGAGACCTATAAATCTAAAACTGTGCAGGCGAGGAGGAAATCATAAGAGTCAGCCTGGTGATATTACCACGGGGAGCTGTGAAATCACTGAGGATTTATACAAGCACACACGGCTATGTTGTCATTAAGAAAAAAAAATGAAGTGGGAGGATGGTTGTTTTGCTCTGTGCTGCGTGTGGCAGTCACCTTGGACACATGGTTTTGGTACCTCCCCTCTGTGCTCTGCTGGAAGATGCCAAGCCAAGAGCAGAAATTTTTCCAGCCCAACCAGCAGTTTGGAAATCAGCCTTTTTTTAGGCAGTATAAAGCAACCAGTTCTGTTTTGGAGTCTTTGGCATTTGGGGAAGGGCTTGTCTGGGAGAGAAGTCATGCCTGCTGCTTCACCCAAGGCCAGGGTGTCATGGAGGCCAGGCTCTGGGAAAACTGGCACTGGGGCCTGGCCCATTGTCCTCAATGCTCCTGGGCTAAGAGGATGCTGCTGACCAGCCAAGCATGCCGTGCAGCTATTGGAGAGAGATGAAAGATGAAGGACACTGAATCCAGGGATACTCTTGCAGTTTCAGACAATGGGAACTTCGTAGGATTCTTTATATTAAGAACATCAGTGATTATGTTTTCTACACTGGGAGTGCTCGGGGTCCTAATAGGGAAAATATGACCCTGGGCAACCAGCCACATCCTCCCCTGGCCGCCAGGGAGTGGGTCTGGTGTGGGGAATAGCTCTAGCAACAGCCTGATGGGAGGGGGGCAAGGGTTAAGGAAGGAGATTTCTCCCTTCTCTTCCCCATTCCAAGGCCACCTCAGAGCTGGTCGACTACCCCATCTCTCAAGAGGGCCCCTTTTAGAGGACAACGCCAGGATTCCAAAGGGGGCTGCTCGCCCCGCAGCGCTGTGCCGAGGCCGGGGGAGGCAGGGACCGGGAGCTGCTGCGGGCTTCGGGGCTCGCCTGCTCTCCCTCCTGGCCGGGGCCAGCGGCGCTGCGGGGCCCGAGGTGCCGCCTCCAGCCCGGGATCTCCCGCCGGAGCCGCTTTCCCAGGGCGCTCCGTGCCAGCGCCCGCTGGGAAAAAAATACGACAGGGGCTTGGTTGCACCCTCTTGCCTACAGCCCCACCAGTTTCGGGGTGGGGGAAGGATCCAAACCGTCTCTCTGTGTTGGGGGAACATGTGAAGTAGTAATCTGCACGCAATTAAAGATACCCCATCTCCCGCAAAGCCGGGCGGCTTCCCTCCCGCTGCCCCGGGAGAGCGTGTCCGGCGGGGCTCAGCCCGCTCTGCCTGGAGCCCGCTCGGTCGGAGTGGGTTTGCGGTTTGATCTTCTCGGTGCAAAACTCACGCACGTTCAGCCGCCCGTGAGGGGGCAAACCGAGAGACCCAATCCCGCAGGCTCTCCGCTCTGCAGCCCCCAGGCATGCTCCTTCCTCGCACTGGGGGTGTTTGGGAGCACACGCTCTCAGCTTTATCCCATTCCAGTGCTTCTTCTGCACCCAGACTGGATGCCAGGAAACATTTCTCTATTTGCAACGTTTCATTCCCCTTCTTGTCTCTGAGTTGTGGGGTCTTGGTTTGGGATTTTTTTTCTCTTTCTTTTTCTTTTTCACAAGAAACGCGCCGATTCCGAAGGATAAGTTGGGCTCTTGCTTGAGAACTGCAATGCCTGAAATGAAATATATTTGGGAAGCAGAAGTAACCCTATCAGATTTTCCCATTCTTCACAGAGTAGTTATTTGCAATGGGGGAGATGAGAGCAGAGAGAGGATCCGGGATGCTTTAACGAAGCGTGCCTCCCCGTAAACCCGGGCAGGCGGGACGGCCTTCATGCCTCTCAAGGGCCCATCAACCCGCTGCCATGTAAAATAAAGTGAAAACGTGTTTAAAGCGTGAGTGCCTCCTCCCGCGTTTTCTGGAGCCCGGCTCTGCCCAAAGGACCGAGATCCAGCTCCCGCCTGAGGAGTGGGTGTGTGCGGCGGCGGGTCCCATCGCCCTCCCGGCCTCGGATCGCCGCCAGCGCCCGGGAGAGCCCCAGGGAAGGAAGATAATCCGGTAAAGTCAGCCGTGTTTCCTACGGGGTAAGCTAGAAAAATGGTAAGAAAGGCGTATCCACGCACCAAAAGAGAAAGGAGCAGCCCATGGGGTGTGTTTCACATGTTTTGATTATTAATATTTATTCTTTTTTACTGGTCATTGACAGCAAGACTAGAAGTATTCAAAACGAGTTTTGTGAACTGGAAACGAAAAACTCCTACAGGTTGCCGTGTACCCATAGGAGCAGGCATGTACTGGCGTATCCATGTAGTCTTTCCGGATTTGAGCAGATTTTTCGAAACTGGATTTTAACGGGTGAATAAGGACGGGAAGCATGTTCCTATATGCAGACATGACATAATCATGTGCATGTTTATATAGATGCATATGCATGAGGGATCTAAACAGGGAGCACATATTGCGTCTTAGAAGAAGCCGACGAACGCAATTAAAGCACAGAGGCATGTTTATTTCGATGTCTGAATACATACAGGCTCCGCACACCTAAACCCATGGCAGCCCGTGAGAAATGTTGATTTTTTCGGAGGCCCTCCGAGAGCACCAGAGAGTGCCAGGTTGCTCCGGCCAAGCTGCTGCCTTGTGCCTCGACTTTCCCCGGGTACCGGCCCAGAAGGACCTGTTTGAGTTCATCGCGTACAGGTTTTACCTGCAACAGCGATTTCTCTCCCTAGGCGTGTTTTCCAATAGTTTTAAGTTGGACTGACAAAATGTTCTTGACCTCGAGGGATTATGATGATGTCATCTTTGAACGAATCAGCGAATTAGCCGCGGGCTGCGGGGCTGTGCCCCGGGGAGGCAGGGCGGTGCTGATGCCACCCAGCCCCTCGGGAGGCCGCTGCCCCAGTGGCTTCTTTCCTGACCACGGGAGGAAGGCAGGGAAATCTCCCGCGTCCCGGTACGCCGGACGGGAGCCGTCGGAGCTGCTGCCTGTTCGCCTTGCTCCCTCTCCCACATACTTCCTTGGCAGGAAAATAATGAAAGGAGCGGCGAGGGCGAGCGGGCTGGCTTGGCTTCTTTCATCTCTGCGCCCCATCAGCAGTGGGGGGCGCAAGAAGACAGCAGTTAGTGTAGGGCCGCGGTGATCACAGCCAGGGACCGCCGGCCGGGAGGGTGGGAGGAAAGGGGATGCCACGACCGGAGGAGGACGGATGAGGCCAGGGGAACGGGAGGGGGAGCGGGGGTGGTGCGCAAGTCTGAGCTGGCAGGGGAAGGCTGGGACCCTCAGATCTCTCAGATCCTCACATGCTCGAGCCTGGGGCGTGTTTCCTCCTCGTCTCCTTTGTCGATGTGGCTTGTCTGGGACTTCGGGATTAGCTCCTGGGACATAAGTCTCTAGAGGCACGTGCAACAAGCCGGCAGAGAAATAAAGAAATAGAGCAATCCAGCATGGAACACGCAGTGCAGGGAAGCCCTGGAGTGAGCAGCTGACCTCGCCTTCAAGTCATGGCTACTTGCTGCAGCCTTCATGTCACTAGCCGTGCCCTGCGCAGTGCTGCGCTGCCTGAGGAAAAAGCCCTTGCCTTTTTCTGCCAGGGTTTGCAGTACTTGCTCATCTCCTCTTTCGGAAACAGCGAATACTCGGGCACTTGGGCTTCACTTCTAACATTATCTTTTCTCACGCACATTCTCAGGCTACACAACAGACAATTGCATGAACACGTCCAGATTTTTATCTCCACGCAATGCCGATATGCCCCCGATTTCGAGCAGAAACGTGATGATCTGTCTCTCTCAGCCTTCCATCGGCTGCAGTACCTCTCCCCCGGACCAGCATCCCTCCGCATGCCGGGAATCCCCTGGGACCACCTCGCTGGTCACCCACGCGGGCCGCAGTTTTCTCTCCGAGTCTGGGAGCAACACGATCAAGGTCGGTCCCACCTCGAGATTAGTGGGGAGACAATTTTTTCCCCTCTTATCTCAGACTGGGAAGCAGGAGGCCTGAAAGACAGTCCCTGCCCCGTGAAGCCTGCGGACAACCCGCCACTGTGCCCGGGGGTAGGGGGGAATAGTCGGGCGTGCACCAGGGTGACATTCTGCATGGCTAGTAAGCATGCCTCAAGAGGCTAATGCAGTTCTGTTACAGCGGTGGGTAACTCAGATTGTCTCCTTGCCTGCTACATCCTTTCACTGTTTCTGTCCCTCAGTGACTGAAACATTCAGCTGCAGTGTTTATCAGAAACTATTGATAGTACATAGCGGTAGATAGGATCAAAGGTCAGTCAATAGCTCCAGCGAAATTTCTGGGTTCTTCATAAACATGCATCAATTAAGGAGGAAAAAAAAAAAAGAGCACAAATGAACTTGCTTTCAGATTTATTTATTTTTTTTTTTACCTAATATGGGGGCTTTTTTAGACAAACTCAGAAATTTTCTACTTGTACCTGAGCTGAACTCAATGCTCTCTGGCATAAGTCCATGTTTTGCTGTGAAAGTTTCCTACATCTCTGCTTTTGCCCTGATTACTATCACATAGGCCCGACAGTCATCTGAGTCATGACATGCATGGTGTGCCCAGAGCTGAGCTCTGACAGTGCAGACGGCAACAATGGGCTATGGGAGAAGGATCCCCATCAGTACAGTTTGTCGGGATCACTGGCTTTGCTCAGTACACATTCCTTGTTGCTCCACTCTTACCTTGGCTAACAATCACCTCTGTCTTTGTCCAGGGGACCATGGATTTCACAGACAGGGCACAGAGATGTAGTGGTCAGGTACTGAGGATCCAGCAGCCAGGATGCAAACCTGCACACAGTACTGAAGCACTTGACCACTGTTGAGGGGACAGGCCCAGTCTGTGGATATGCATCCTCATCCCTGAGGGCCATGCACAGAGGTGCAAGCCAAAAATAAATCAGGCAGCCAAACCTGCTGTTAGGATGCACCACGGTAATTGATGATGCCGTCTCAGCTGGCTGGCTGTAATGAAGTTGCTTGAAGGTGGGAATGGAGGTTAAGGGGTTAACACCTACCTCTTTATAGTAAAATCTAGGTAAGATTTTCCTTCAGCTTGGCCTCGTGGTCCATATTTGAGGTTTTTTGTATGTTTGTTTTGGGGAGAGTTCGAATGAGGCAGAGATAGACAAAAACAGGACAAGCCTTCTGCATCAGCGAAGGTGCTTTTTATTAGGACACAGCCTCGGTAAGAAGTGAGAAAATTGCCATTGAGATGCCTGTACTAGGTGGCTAGGTTTTCTTTTCAAGGTCCCTCCCCCCCCCCCCCCAGTCTTTTCCACCTTTTAATTGCTTTTTCCCCTACACAGCTTTCCGTTTCTTGTCATCCTAAACGAGATCTCTTTACATATGTCCATAGCTTGTTCCCATGGGGTCAGATCTGCCCCTTTTTAAGTCAAAGAGGAAATCACCCTTTCATTACAAGAAGCTTACAGTTGGGTTTCTGGATTAAGATACCCACTTTTGGCACTTCCCTAATTGCAAGATGTCCCTCAGCAGAACCTGTACCCCTGGGACACCCGAAGGCACCCTCTGTAGGGATTTCTCATCCCCTCTCCAGAGATGAAAAGAGTCCCCAGGGTGCAATATATATATATATAACTTTTGCATCTATTTTCTCTAGACAGAGCAGATGGGGATTCAATTTCCACCTCTTAGAATCAGTCTCAAATGCTCTGAATCACAGCTACACCCCTCTCCACACCTGGTAATAAGGCTCCGTGTAAAAATATCTTCAGCCCAGTGAAAATACCTGGATTTGGCCCTATCTGGAGCAGAACCAGGCCTAAAGCTGCCATCACGTCTGGAAAGCGAAGGGCTGCAAGAGGGCGCAGGCAGCCGCTGGTTCCGGCCATGCGCCGCTTGTTTAGGGCAAGCACCGGTGACACCGGGCATTGCAGACGGCCCTCGTTTCGGCCATTTCCTTCCGGGAAGGGCCGGGAGACGGTCCGTGCCGCTGGCCCGGGAGCATGGCGGGAGGAGTAGCGGGGTGCGCCCGCGGGGGAGCCGCGGGGCGGGCACCGGAGCCCGGCCAGGAGCACCGCTCCTCTCCGCCCCTCCTGGGCCGTCAGTTTGTTTGAATAAAACGGGACATGGAGTGTCAGCAAACCGAGCCCTAACACGGGTTCGGGAGGGTGGGTGTCCCCCCTCTAGGTTAGCTGCTGCTGGGGGCGAGGGGAGGGAATACAATGGGAATAAAAGAGGCGGGTTTAGGTACAGGAGGGAAATACAAGCTAAGCACCAAACGCCGTTGCACGTCTGGAGCAAAACACTAAACGCGGTGTACGGCTGTGTGCTCGCCTCTGACATTTCCGCGCTTTTCTCTTGGTGATGCTACACCCCTCACTAAGGCTTTTATTTTGGGCACCGAAAGACTCCTTGAAACGGCTCAGTGTTTCTGTAAGGGATGCTTTGTCGCACCAAGAATCAGGCAATGCAGTGACCCGCGGGGGGTTTTGCAAAGATGCACAGCACGGAGGGCTGCGAGCTTAATTCCTGTCACATCAAATCTAAAATAACCTAAACCAACCAACAAAACAAACAAAGCTCAACAAACCCACAAAACCAAAACAAACAAAAAACCCAGTGAAATACTGTCGATTTTCATTTACCCGTGTCTTCCACCTATTTAAATTCACACTATAAATACTCTTCTGCTTTCAAATCAGGGAGTTTGCCACGCATACCCTATCTCTACTGCTCATTAAAAGATTGACACAGTTTTACGGCTCTCGACGAGTCTGGAAGCTATAGCTATTGAAATCGAAATCCCCAATACCTGCAAGATTCAGTCACTGAAATCAGTAAAGCAGCAGATATAGTTTCTACGGGCAATCTTGTTCTGAATGACTTAGTGCTGGGAATAAGGCCTTTTATTATTTTTCTTTCCAGGATCTAGCAAGGTAAAAATCTCCAGAACCTCCTGTGGTGTCAGGAAAGTGTTGCTTCGAGGCGCCAGCAGGTTAAAAAAGGCATCAGATGCCCTCCGTAGAGATGCCGGCATTCAACATTCAGAGCGACACGGAGGCAGAAACGTGCACTGGATCGGATCCTGTAGATACCATTACATGCTCTCCTAGGCACATCCCACTGACGGCTCTGTCCTCTTTCTCCTCAACGCCACTTACGCGTTATCTGCTATCATTGTACCAGCTTTTCTTTACACCTCAGAATAATGCGCCTATTATTCTCTTCTCTCCAAAGCTTCCACCTCTAACCATGTTGTAAAAAATAGCCTTAATAAAACAGTGATAATTACGCCGTTATTGTTAACACTACCCATTAAAAATTTAAAAATAAGCTTTCTGGTTTGGTCACCCAATTGCACTACATATCAGTTTTGGCGGCACTAAATCGTTCAGATATATGTCAGAACTTACTTCCTTTTTTATAGACGACAAAACTTGGGGTTTTTTTTAACAGAAGCTGAAAGCACATCATGGGTTCCCAGACATAATTGGGCAATATCGGTCAAAAGTTATTGACACCCTGTTGACCGACAAAGGAAAATAAATATCCCGCTGGTAAGGAGAGTGTGATATGTCTTTCCTTCTCCAGGCTTAGCACTTTCAAGGGAAATGTCTGATTTATGAGTATATCATTCAAGCTATGTTTTAATGTTCCCCTATTATTTCCTTGTTTTAGGAAGGGGAGGGTGTTTCGTTTACTTTTTATATATGGGGCACCTTTCAGTCGCGGTAACGCTGAAGTCGGCGTATTACCCTTTTGAACGCTGTCGCCCTGCTCTCTCCTCAGCCGTATATCAGCAAGGAAAGCTGTAAACTCAGAGGAATAAATCAGTTAGAAAAGTTTTGAGGATAGCTATGACATCCTGGCTATGACCAAGAGAGCGAGCGAGACTTAATAGGTTTTAAATCTCGGTTTGTAACAGGCAAAGGGGGGGGGGGGAAGAGAAAGAAAACCCCGTAGAGATACACTTTCCAATCTGCTTGGAAATTAATCCCAAATGAGGCAGCCTCCTTCCAAATCAAGCTTGACAGATCTGTGGGAAACACTAGACAGAAGGCAGAGCGCCGGACCCCACATTCCCGGCGAGGCGAAGCTCCGCCGCCGCGGCGGGGAGCGGGACGGGGCTTCTCGCCCCGCCACACCGTGCCACCGGCTTGTCGACGTGCGAGGGGCTGTCGCGGCGATACTCTTCCTAGGCGATCCAAAACCAGACCTTTTAAGAAGCCTTTATTAATAAAACCTAATTTGACCCCAAAACTTCTAGCTCAACAAAGCCTTCCTTTTTTTTTCTTTTCCCTTAGACTCCACTCGGGCCTTTAACTTTCTGTGCTTACCCTTGGTAAATAACTGCGTGTGTATGTGTGAGGGGGTGGGCGTCTGTCCGTAAGTGGGTGTACCGCTGCCTGTGCTGCTGCGGGCTCAGTCAGACTGTCAGTGACAATGACCATCCTCATCTCGAGCTCAACAAAACCTCCGACCAGAGGTATATGACGGGTGGCACCCTGGTGCGAACGGATTAAGAATAGGGTGAGGAAGGAGGCAGCAGTGGCTCGTAAACGAAAATTATAAATTTGTGGGGATGGGCCAGCATAATCCACGGGAACCATCCCCAGGGTTCCAGTCTGCCAGAGACAGGATTTCCTATTAACTTCCTCGCAGTCGTCTCCATCGCCAGCCTTGGGAGTGCTCGTATTCTGAAGGCAGCTCCCGGTTACTGTTTTATTTAGAAACAGACATTAATATTCCTAATCTGCTGCCCCAAGCTCGTAGCAATGGGGAAATCCTCTCCGTCCGCCACAGAAAACAGCCAGGCTCCTCCGACACGGCTACTTGGCCGAGCTAAGAAGGAGGCTGGAGGTGAGTTTGCCCGGGAGGATGCGGCTACCCTGGGCCTGGGGGGAAGCCGAGCCTGCATATACGCACCCCGGAGGTGCCAGGGACAAAAAACCAGTTCTCCCAGCAAAACGCAGGGACGGTGATGCCAGCCGTGGGAAGTGGCACCAGGACGACACAAGCACAGAGATGCCCGAGCGTTCCCATCTAGTCTTGTCTGGCCCCACCGCACGGCTCCACACCGCTCCGCGCTGCTCTGCACAGCGGGTTCAGCGCTGTCTCTCCGCTCCTGTCCAGCGGGAGCAGGCGCGCCGAGGGTCCGGACAGGAGGCGAAGCCGGACTGCCTTATCCTTCTTTCCTCCCTTCCTTCCTTCCTTCTACCCACCCACCATCTGCTCCTGCAGCAGCCGGACCTGATCCTGCTCCCTCGGCTCCGCGCTGGCACGGCCCGCGGAGCAGCGCCGGGCTGCGGCCGGAGAGGGCGGTGGGTCCTCATCCGGAGCTGGAAGGGCACACACCGGTCTAGAGGCTGGCAAGGGAGAGAAGGGAAACCCAATTTAACAATGAGTTTTCAAGAAATTGGCAAGCTTCGGAGCAGTGCATGTATCACGTGTGTTGGAAAGCAGCGCTGTCGGGAGTGTGGTGTCTGCATGATGTGCGTGTGCGTGAAAATACGTGTGCGTGTCTACACAAGGATGAAGAGAAACTGGTGGCTATAGTCCTGTAAAAAATCGTGTTTTATCCCTCTGCAATCAGTATGCTTATTGCTGGGAGCACACCTTAATCCATGCATCCAGCGGATCGTGAATCCTGTTTGTTTGTTGATCTCACTGCATCGTGCCCGTCTTGCTCACAAGACTGGACAGAAAATCTCAGCGTGTTTCCTATTGCGCTGCCTATTCCCCACCGACGCAACGTCACCTCAAATATGCCAGTAAATTCCTTACCGGGTTGGGAACGTAATTGTTTGAATGTTTTCTGTAACCTGACTAGCCAATAACGCTCCAAGAAAAAATTTAGAACAACCTAGTTACGACAGATGGTGAAAATGACTTGACACTACACGTGTGAGTCAATATTAACTAGAGATGAGATACTTGCCGCACTCGTTAGAAATATCACAATACATCAAAGAGACAACGTGTGCCGCTCTATTTACGGCACAAGGTCCCTTATTTTCAGACAAGTGCTGTCCAAATGGTTGCCCTTGTCATTTCTGTTTTAACAACATCTGCTAGCTAGCATAAGCTCTGGCCTTGATAACTTGCATTTCTCTGAGCCTGAATTATTCTTGCGGCTTTTCCCCCTGAAAGCAGATAATAATTTATGCAAAACAATTAATTAAAAAGAAGAAAGGGAAGAAGACGTAAACCCCTCTAAAAATCGTGGAACAAACAGAGACTGTGAAGGAAGAAATAAGAATAAACGATACACTAGGTAGCCAGAATAACTATAGCTATGAAAAGTGAAGCAGTTGTATCTTTTCAGCTGTAAAGCGCAATAAATACCTAACTGCGTTTCCAAATTTTAAACTAACGTTTTATTCTCAATCAATAGAAAGCAATAACAGTTGCACGAATAGGAACCGATATTGAACCAGAAGAAGTCACGTCTATTTCTGCATTCATATTTTAGCAGCGCATTTTCTTATCCTCAAGTTTGCAAAGGATTCTTAAAGCCTTATATATGCAGTTAGGTGGAAGCTGATTGCCAGCAATAAATAATGCATACAAGGAAGAGGCTTGAGTACGTATCTTCTCACTTCCAGGATGCAGCTAGGGATCTTCGCCTCAATTCTACATCAAGGTTGTGGCTTAAAGCAGTCGAAAGGCTATTTAATTATCAGGCAAGGCTTCCCCCTGCGGAACTCTCTCCGCATGTTACAACCTCTTTGCAGCTCAGCTTCATATGCATCTCTTTTTCACACCTCCCTCTCCATCTTGGGCTCCTACACCTGGTGCATCACGCATTTAGCCCATTAGCTCCGGCTCTTCCTTTCATCTTCCCCATGGCAGACGTTTCTATTTATCCACTGGCAATCAATGTGTGGCGTCACCGGTGGTACTGTAATGACGACTGCACCATTGAGGATGACAGCTTAGAAAGAAGAGGGCAATGGTGATCCCTCCCAGAGCAGCACAGCGGAGTGTAGCGCTCGCATCACAAGGTCACCCTATCTCACCGCTTGCTCCTCTGCATTGGCAGGAGAGGGTTGCTGGGTTCGTACAAGGCTGGGGCGGGAGCGAGAGGGAGGGGGGGAGAGATCTGGATTTTTTTCCCCCCTCCCTTAAGCAGAGCCACAATGGAAACTAGGAAGGAGATGGTGATGTTTCTGGAAGGGACACAACTTGGCGCTCTAGTTGGCAAGAGGGTGTCTAATTTGTCCGAAGCAGTGGGGAGTCCCGCTCCGGAACCGCAGGAGAAGATGATCCATCGGAACTGCCTCAGCCCCAGATCTGGCCCCTTGTCGTCCCGGGAGAGAGGAGGAAGAGGTGGCGGAGGAGAAGACGAAGAAGAGGTGGAGGTGCTGCCAGGGACAGGGACGGTGCCGGAGAGCCGCTCGGCGGCGGCAGCACTGCTCTCGGCCGGACAGCAGCCCTCCGCCCCGGAGCCCCCCGCCAGCAAAGGGCAGCAGAGCAGCTCGGACACCGAGTCGGATTTCTATGAGGAAATCGAGGTGAGCTGCACCCCGGACTGCGCCACGGGGAGCGCCGAGTACCAGCACAGCAAAGGTACCCAACTCCTTCCCATGCCTCCGGCCCCCGCCCGCTCCGGGGCTGGGGGCAGCACTAGGGGGGCGGGAGAGGGGGCTTGGGGGGCTGCCGGAGGGGGCTTCCCCTCGCCAGCTGAGAGATGGGCAGCCAAATCGGGGTACATGTGGGAAGATCTCTTCTCCTGGCTGATTCCTCAGCTCCCTGCCACAGGGTGGCTTGTTTGGGAGTCAGAGGACACGACACTGGGCAGCCCCCGCGGCCCTGGAGAGGTGCCAGGCTTCCCGCCGTGGATGCATCAGGTCTGCAGCTTGTCCCGTAGGATCTTCTTGGCCAAGACCACCACCCACCCTCCCTCTCCCTCACTTCTCCACCCCCCAATTCTTCCCTGCCGCCTGGACAGTGCGTGCTCCAGGAAACCTCATCTGATCCTCTTCACTGGCGGGGTTTGTGTGTGTGTTGGGGTTGGGCGGAGGGGAAGCAAGATCAAACGGGTTTTCTGACCGAGAGCTATTTGTGGTTTTGCTGGGTGAAATATGTCCAGGCGAGTGCGTAAGCGCCCATATAGACCGTAAAATCGCTCGCCGATTCCTATTTGCCCCAAGTGCGGCAGCGAGGTCCTTGTTTGCACGCTGGGTTAAAAAAAAAAAGTGGGGGAAAAAAAAAAAAAAGAGTAGAGGTCCAAATTACCTTGTCACTTCTATGTCTCGATGGCGCCAGCTCGGAAATGGTCCCAATGAATTAATTGCCTTTGGTCTCAGGCACAATGAAGGACAGTTGCATTTGAAAGCAAACGCAGCGGCCAGGCCCCTTTTTTCCCCTGCCCCCACTCCTTATTCCCACCTTCCCAGCCCGGCAGAGCCCCCCCCTACCTCGACAACAAGCTACTTCTCCCTTTCCATTCTTCCATCACTTCAAGAAGAAGCGGGGAAGCGTGGAGAGTCCTGTGTGTCTTCTCTTGTCCCTTAGAGGCTCGTTGGAAATATCCCGTCATGGGCTTCGGAGGCTGAGCGGAGAGCTCCCGAGGCCTCACCTCTTTTTCGGAGGGAGCAGGGACCCTGCCTACCGGCTGCTCCGCTCCTGGGCCCTTGTTGGAGTGGAGGAAGGGGCCGTGGAGCCGTGCGGCTCGGCCGGTGGGCACATCTACCTTCCCGAGCCGCTCAGGGCCGGGGGATGCGGCAGCTTCACTGCTCTGGAAGCGAGCAGGGGGTGCACCGAGCAGACGTTCCCAGGGCAGTGTGTGTGCTGGAGATGAGAGGCAGGTAGCCTTCCAGCCAGAGTGAATACGCACCCGTCAAACCCTTAACCGGTGCTGCTTCCCTTTCGCCCTCCCCGGTCCCTCTTGGATGTCTCCACAGCACCCTCAGTACACCCAGGCAGGCACAGAAAAGGCGAATGGGGAGGGCTGGGGGGAAAAGGGAGCTCGCTGGGGAGGTGGGCGGCGACCATCCCCCTTGTGCCCGGCTGTCTCCGAGCGTGTGTTTCTGCTCCGGGCTCCCCACTCAGGGCCGTGCTCCGAGGCGCTGGCCGGCAGCCCCAGCACTGGGGGGGATCACCCCAAGGGCAGCGGAGGCAGCGGCGGCTCCCAGGGCTCGCTGGCCTGCAGCGCCAGCGACCAGATGCGCCGCTACCGCACCGCCTTCACCCGCGAGCAGATCGCCCGGCTGGAGAAGGAGTTTTACCGGGAGAACTACGTATCCAGGCCCCGGAGATGTGAACTGGCGGCTGCTCTAAATCTGCCAGAAACCACCATCAAGGTACACACAGCTCGGACATGTTTCCAATTAGCACGATATAAATCTATATGGCCAAACTTCCTTGCAAAAGTCGGGAAAACACTTCGCCAGCACAACCCTCCCTTTCCCGCCTCCCTCCCCTCTCCTTTCCTGGTCCTGCCCGCACCATGCAGCAAACAGCAATGCGGGAGAGGGGACACGGTTCTTGGAGCCATCCCAGCCAGCACAGCTAATCCGGCCTCTCCCTAGCAGAATATTTTTAATCCTCCCTCCAATCCGGTCCAAACCTCACTCAGCTCTTGGAGGAGGGAAGAAAAAGCCAATAGCAGCTCTTGTTTTGATCTCACCTTGCTTTGCCCTTTCAAAAACATTTGTACATGAAAATAAAACCGATTGCAATAACACCAGGTAGTTTTGGCTGCAAAATGGCAGCAGGGAGGCAGGGAGGCCAGGCTTGCCCGGTGTCGGGGGGCGGTGGGGTGGTGGTGATGTCAGCAGGACAAACCCTAGCAAGAAGAAAGGAAAACAAGCATCCTAAAAGTGCTGCTCCACTGGGTCCCCCTGTAGATTTATAGGGGCTTAACTGATCCCTCCGTACGTGATGACAACTCCCCCTGGGAGGGAGAGCTGGCGCCGGTCTCCGATCACCAGCAGACCTGCTCCCGCCCGCCCCGTCCCGGGGCCGGCGGTGGCGCGGAGGGGCGGGGGGTGACGGCTCTCGCCTCCCCTCTCCCCGCAGGTTTGGTTCCAGAACCGCAGGATGAAGGACAAGCGGCAGCGCCTGGCCATGACCTGGCCCCACCCGGCCGACCCGGCGTTTTATACCTACATGATGAGCCACGCGGCGGCCACCGGCAACCTGCCCTACCCGTTCCCGTCCCACCTGCCCCTGCCCTACTACTCTCACATGGGCATCGGCGCCACGTCGGCCTCTGCCGCCACCCCCTTCAGTACCCCCCTGAGGCCGCTGGACACCTTCAGGGTCCTCTCCCACCCGTACCCGAGACCAGAACTGCTGTGCGCCTTCAGGCATCCCTCTCTCTACCCTGCCCCAACTCATGGACTCAGCAGCTCCGGGGGCAACCCCTGCTCCTGCCTGGCTTGCCACAGCGGCCAGCCCAATGGGCTGGCGCAGAGACCCTCTGGATCAGACTTTACCTGTTCGGCCACAACCAGGACTGACTCTTTCCTCACTTTCACGCCCTCTGTGCTGAGCAAAGCCACCTCAGTTTCCATGGACCAGCGAGAAGAAGTACCTTTAACGAGATAAACCTTGGTCTCAGGGTTATTAAAGCTCGCCCCTTTCCTGGGCTTCTCTTCGCTTGCAAAAGCCTACAGCCAATGTTTATTTAATCATGTTCTCTCCCCAGAAGTGGAACCTACAGAACAAAAAGACTAAAAATAGCTCAGTCGTGAAAGGATTTACATTCCAAAGGGAGAAAAAAAATATTACCAAGGAAAGAAATGACTAGTCATTTATCTCCGAGGAGGATTTTAGACACAGAAGAGGAAGAAAATCAACCCGAATGAAATACAATTCGGTAATCTATAGAAATGAGCTGGAACTTTATTTTCCATGGATAGACTTCTTACCAAGGGCTGGGGCTTCTGCAGGTCACAGCAACAAACCTTATGCACAAACCTAAGAGAGGGAGAAGGAATATCTGAAATACTTGAAAGAAACATTATCTTGATAACGAAATGGCTTGTGCGCATGGAGAAAGCAAAGATGTAATCTACCAGAGTGTTCAGAAAATAAAAACAACGAGCAAACAGCAAAAATAAAAGGTTTCTGGATTGCAACTCAACAGTATAATTCAGTTGTCTTTAGAGAAAAATTATGTTTTATCATAAAGAAAAATTGACATTCTGTATATTACTTCCGTAGTTTGATTGCGTTCTTTACTCTTTCCCTTGTCTTCTCCTGCGTTTTGAGCAAAAATCCAGCATTTAGTCTCTTCTTTCTTTCTTCCCAACTTCTATTTTTAAGAGGCAGACTGGAATTGGCAGGGAAAAAATACGAGCTCCTGTCTCTTTATGGGTCAGAGCTATTTGTCCTTTAAATAACAATGTCCTATTATCAGGAGCTGAAATGTGCACACACTGACAAAATTAGCAAGTGATGTATATGTAAAAAGGGGTTTTGAATATCGAATGTATAATGCTCTGTGAGCAGAGACCCCGTGCCAAACGCTAACAAGCCGCCAAGGGAAGAGATTAGGTGACAGGGAGCACAACTCCTTCAGACAATCACCAATCTGTAAACTGGAGCAAAGGCGATTTTCCTTCCTTTGTATTTCAGCCTTCAGTTCTCTCACTAACTTTTCTCTGTTGTCTTCTTCTTCTTATATATATATATATATATAATTATTATTATTTAACTCGTGTCGGGTTTTGTGTTTCCTTCCCCACTCCTAATCTTGCATTTGTATGTGTCCTTCACACTGGTCTCTTCCTTCTTGAGGAACATTTTTTTCACAAGCCCCCCCTTCCCCCCTCCGGCTCCCCTTTCAGGTATTTCGGAAGGAGGTAGCATCATTGCTTTTGCTAGGATTTCTGTCAACCTAAAATTTAAAAAACACGGGCACCGGGCTGGGGAGTAGTTTCTTCCAAACCCGTAATTGTTTATTTCATTCTATTTTAAAACTGCCCGAAGAATGCGCTGCCGTAATTTCTTACCCTGTCGGAATAAAACCTACTAACAACAACGATAACACCACCAACGACGATAACAACAGACATATTTTAACAACATATCACCCATATTTTTTGTGCCTTTTTTTTTAAAGTAAAATTGTTGCTTAAGACGAATTTCATTTTCATGCAGTTTCTAATAGTTGCAGTTCAACAAGCAGGAAAATAAATGCTGGACAGAACAAAGACGTGTTGACATCTCTGCTATCTACTTTGTTTTAAATTGCTGAGGAGCCTCTGGTTTATTGTCACACCGAAGACTTTTTGTCCTTAGGACAGGGAGTGAATAGCAGCATTTCCCTATAGCAGATGAAGAGTAGGAAAAAGGCACGAGAGTGCCAGGATATGTTTTCCCAATCAGAAAAAAAATTGTTTGTTAGAGTTTTTAAAAAACTGATCCAAACTCACCATCTTTAAATCATTAAGGGCAGACAGTTCCGCCCTCTCTGTATGAGATATCCTCATGGACATGGAAACCGATGGCCCTTTTTGGACACTCACAAATAGATTTTCCCCCTCCCATCCCCCCGGAAATAACAATTGTAAACAGCGTCCAAGGGCAGCGCCTAGCGACATCCGAGCTTTACAAGCGTTTCCCCTCTTTATTTTGTCTTTTATCAGACAGGAGAAGAACCAGTCTGATAAACAGGGAGATGCGGAGTGAGTGCCTGATGCAACCGCCCCGACGACCCCGGGAGAAGGGACTGGGAAGAGGTCGGGGGGAAACCGGGCCCTGCCCAGCAAAACCGGGGGTTCCTAGGTGGCCCACGACCCCCCCTTCCCCGGCGGGGCGGAAGCACCTGCTGGGCCACGATGTTGGGGTGGGATCCGGCAGGGGCTGCTGCCGGCCACGGCCCGCGGAAAGACGGCGGCACCAGGTCGCTGCCGCAAAACGCCCAGTTCGCAAAATGACATCAGCTGGGGCTCAGTGCAATATATCTCTATATATTTTCAAATGCGTATATTTTATATATGTAGGGGTGTGTGTGAGAGAGGATATTTAACCTGCTGTGTACCGCTTCCACGTTCAAATGGGACACCCTCCTTAACAAGCGAGCGGCAGGGAGGCAGAGCCCGGGAGCCCGGGCCACGGCTCGCCCGCAGCCGGCACCGTCCCCGCTCGCCCCTGATGACCATTGCCGCCCTCCCAACCGCCCGCTCTTGGAGGATGCTGAGGCAGAGGGTGGCTGAGAATTTCTCCGTGGCTCGGTCACAGGGCAGAGATTGCCTGCGACAGGTAAATAGGCTGCAGGTCGCAGTGATGCCAAGAGTATTTTCAGTTAATAGGGGAGGGAAAATGAGGTGTCTGGAGCGATATTGGAAAGCACAAGATCGATGATCCGTCCTCGTGTCCAATCAGCAGCCTTTAATTGACTGTATTTTCTAGGTAATTGAGCCGCTGTGCTCCTAAATTGAAGTGGAAGATATAACAATACATCTTACAGGGAGGAATTACTCATTACTTCATAATGAAATTTTCCTTTTGCTGCGTGGGGCTGGTGCCGTTAACACCTTCGCTGCTGGCGGGGATGCCCGCGGCCCCAGGCAGGGTGCCTGCTCCGGGCGCACAAGGGGCATAGCCGGCGGCGGGGACAGACACGGGGCACCCAGCCGGCAGCAGGCTCTGCCGCTGGCCCCAAGCCACTACCACCAGGTGGGCAGGTTTCCTTCGCCGCGCCCTCGCCGGGGATGAGACCTTTCGGGGAATTAGGGTGAGGCCCGGGGGGAGCCGGCGGTGAACACCCGCCCCCTTGTCACCAGCGGGCACGGAGTTGTCTTCAGTGTACCTCATGTGCCGCATCGGCTCCGCTTTCCAGTCAGACAAATTCAGCTCCAAAAAGCCTTCCCAGCCTTGTTAGCGTTTGATTGATTGCCTTATTAAAGCGTGTTCTTGTAAGTGTGACCGAGCTGATTGCACTGCATATGTTTGGGATAATGCTCATTTTAAACAACTGAATAATAATAATAATAATAAAAAAAGGACCAGAAGAGGAAGAAGATGAGCTCTAGAGAACGGGTTAAGCCTAAATGATCCCGGGGAGCGGTGCTGTAACTCGCGCATTAAATTGCTCCGTTACTATCAAATCACTCAGCCCATCTTTGTTGTGTTTTATGTGTCACCTCCTATACCATTAAGTGAGATAGCACCCAGACTGCCGCTTACTTTCCCGTCTCAAACTATATGTTTTTATTAAGGTTGTATGATTAAATTGGATCGGATCTGCTTTTCCAGCACTATTCTTTACTGTAGCCCCTAAATCATTAGAAAATCGGCTCTCCCATATTTCACATTTTCTGCTGGGTTGTTATGTCGTTTGCCGGCACCTGCAGAAAGGCGTGATGCTCCTTTAGCTTGTGTATCTGAAGGAGCTTTTTGTTTTCTATTATTCTTCTGCTCGCCTGGCTGCTTTATTTTACTACTGAGTTTAGCCTCTGAAAACACCCTTCACCATATGTCACCCCAAGGCCCGCTGTCCTGCCGCTTACAATAGTGTCACCCTGGGGTAAAGCCTGTGTCAGGATGAGCTGGAGTCTCGTTAACACAAACGACTTCATTTAGGCGCATCAGGTTCCCAGGTGAGTGTAAAGGGAAGGGAAACCAGTCTCGCGTCCTTTTGCTGAGTCCTCCTCCCCAGAGCCCCTTGTTTGTCTTGATCTCTCTCCAGATCTCTCTGCTCCTTTTGTAAGGTGTGAGGGTCTCATCTTTTCCCCGCACCGGTGAATGGGCTCACTCCTGTGCGGGGCGGGAGAGCTGGTACCGGGGAGGGGATGCGGTTAGAGCCGATTATGGCAGGTCCCTGCCGGAACTGGTCTCTGTCTTTGGAAAGTTTTTCATCTTTTCTCTCTCTCTTTTAAGCACAGGGAAGAAAAGATAGCTTGTTCAGAATCTTGAAACAACAAAACAACCTCTGGTCTCCAATTCACCTTTTGCTTTTTTTGTTTTAGTCAGTTAAACTCAGGGTACCTACGACCAAGAAGATATCGCAGGTTTACACTAATATTTACAAACCTCATTTTAAACCATCTCCATCGGTGTATTGTATGCACATAAACACACAAAGCAAACCACGAAGTGATTTTCCCCGCTGCCCTGTCTGCAAAGAAGTGCCTGGGATTTCAGACACAGAAATTGCCACTTAAGAATATCACATAAAAGTATTAAGCAATTATTTAAAACAAGGCTGTTTAGAAAAATATTTGTATTTATTGCAGCTGCTCGATTGGCCTCGTTAAAGCTGGGGAGCACTTAAATTGTGTTACAGTCTCATTTAAATCCAGTTTCGTTCCAGCAGGCTGCAAAGCCTGAATAGAACCAATCACTCTATAATGATGATGAATGAGAAATTAATTCAGATACAAGCAGGACAATTTAAGCCTTCATCTGTTTAAATAGCCTTCCAAGATTATTCGCAATTGCAGGTCACAGATTTAATCAATTGTCCAATCTTGTGAAAGTCATATCCTTGCATCTTCATAGAGGTTATTTATAGCGCGGTGAAGCCCACTGAAAGGTATACACTCTTAACAGGAACAATTACTTAAAGGGTAGCATTTGCAAAATCAAAAACAAATGCCCCCGTGGGCTGTAAATGATCAAACAACCCCTCGCTCTCCCAGCACATCCTCCCCGACCTGAGGAAGGGAGAGGAGCTGCAGGTGGGGTGTAGAGGGGACAGTTGCCAAACTCCAGCCCTGCCATGTCTGCTTTTGCGCTCCGCAGCAGAACCAGCCAGGTCAGATGCCGCTCCTCCGTGGGCAACCCAGCCCCATCTCCGCGGGGCCACGCTTTGCTCCCAAGAGCGGTGCCTGCAGAAAGGACACGTTAAAAAACAGTTTTTAACCACGCAGTAACACACAAACGACGCTGCTGCTCAGCCTTGGGAAGACAACCTCGGGGACGACTGTCATTTTATGCCTCTGTCTGCTGGAGATATACACGTATATATGTACCACCAACCCTGCTTTGCCTGAGCCCTGCGTCTCCTCTAGCCCAGCCTTACATGCTACCGGCCTCCCCCCGGGCCGGGAGAGCCACGACGCTGTGTCCGCCTGGCTGGGGATGGAGGGGGCAGAACATACCTGCTCCTCTCCTGGAAACGCCGGCTCTTCCTTCGGGCTTGGGCTACCCGGACCTGGACAAGTCCGAGCTCTCGAATTACTCAGGGTTAACGAAACATCTCCGAAAGTTGAAACAGGCCATTTGTTAACAGGGAGAATCGTTGCATTTCTCGAAGAGCTGGAAAGCAGGGGAGAGGCCGGGTCCATTCCTGTGTCCCAGCGTACAACTCCCTCCCCCTCCTCACCTCTTCCAAACACAGACCTATCTACCTGAAGCCTTCATACCCCCTTCTCCCCGAAGCCCTGCTTGGAAGGGGCGTTTCAGGCTCCTGCTCAAACTCGAGAGGTGATCTCGGGCTCGGAGAAACACCTGCTGCCCCAAAGGAGCTCACCTCAATACACAGGAAAGGGAACCCGAAGGGAGAGCCTGGAGTGTGTAGGGGTTCGGCCCCACATCCCTTGTCCACAGGAGCCTGAGTATGGGAGCTCTGAGCACTCGTGGGCAGCGCAGGTCCGCCGACCTTGTTTAACTCCTTGGGACTGAGGAGCCACTGGAGACCCTCTGGCAGCGACCAAAGTCTGGCCGCAGAGAAGGGTGGTCACGCTGCCCACGGGGAGGTGGGTTTCCTGGTGGGAGTGTGCCAGGGTCAGCAGTAACATGTCCTCCCAGTGAGCCAGGAGCCCCCACTCAAGGCAGTTTTCAAGCACCGCAAAGGAGAGCATGGGGAGCACCCACTCACGGCCTCTGCTGGGGCGGAGGGACGCGGGGGTTTCGGGCAGCGAGCTGAACCGGAGGAGTCGTGCAGGTGTGTGTCCCTGCCTCCCGCTTCGCCGCCCGACGCGGGAACCTGGTGCAACGCCGGTGCCTAAAACAAAAGCCTGACTACAGAATCCCTAGAGTTCCGAGAAGCCGGTCTCAGCGGCGGACTTTGATGTATCGCTGTCCAATTAGTGCCTTTAATTGGCTTCCTTTGGGACGGGCAACCCGGGAGAGGGGGTGGCGAGCGCACTCCCGGCAAGCTCTGCCTGCTCGCAAGGTAACAAATAAATAATCCGGCCGGGCGGCACGAATCCTGCATCCCTCCGAGCAGGAGAGGCGAAATGATCTCTCAAACCTGAGACCGACTCCTTGCTAAACCGTCCTGCGGGAATCCGTGCCCACAGCCACCCGTGTGCCCAGGCTGGGAGGAACAGGGGTATAACTGCTCCCACCTTTGCCCTAGTCCTCGCCATCAAATCCCTCCCTCGCTGCAGAGAGGTGGGGGTCGTCTGCGTGGAAAAGCCACTTCCAATTTGGTTAATGAGGGTCACCTGTTAAGAGTAATTTTAAAGGTTAAATGAGACTGACTGCAAATTTAAAGACACTTGATAAAACGTCTTATTTAAATGACACGTACTGTATATATAGATGCCATTACAGACATCTAGATTTACCTTAGAGAAGAAGGAAACAAAACAAATACACAAACAGGCAGGGAGGAAAAAGTGCTGCCAATTTATTACAAACCAAAAACGTTCGGTCGAAAAAGAAATTGATTGCTTCATCCATCAAACCTATAAAATGCATTTCTGAGATCAGAAGTCGCTCGGATAGAGAGAGAGGTGGTGGGAAAGTTAGTACTTGACAAGAACTCTCAAAAGGGGAGTGCTAGAAAAAAAAAGGGAATAAAAGACAGCTGCTACTGGAAGCTCACCTTGACGCAATACTGGGGTTTGTAGTTTGTTTTTTTTTAATTTTTCCTTGGGTAGTCGTACAACACTTTGAGAAAAAAAAAAAAATTACCTGAAGCCAGAGGAAGATGAGATTTTTTGGTTAATAAGGAAATAAATTTGGCAGAATGGAAAGTGATACTGACTTCTCAGACCCGCTGTTAATGGAGGTGTCTCTGGGGAAGGCAGGTGGTTCGAGGTTGTCTCAGGAGCCATCAATCCCTGGTACCCTGGTACACCTCAAAACAGTTATCAGACTTTGTATAGGAAGGCATCTCTGATCAGTATTTGTAAGATGAACTATTTCATTTGCTCTTCTGCATTTGTAGCATTAAAATATTGTCATTTTGCCCCATTCTTCCCTAACAGCAATACAATGTTACATTAGGAGCATCTTCTACATACAGTGCCCAGAAGCTAAATCCTATATGTGTGTCCTGCATTGCTACCGAAAGTTACAGCCTGAAAATGCCACTTCTCCACCCTAAAGAGAGACCTTAATTTGCACTGGGATGAGTGCTCTCAGTTTCTTATCAAGAGAAAAAGCCCTAATGGTCTGTTCAACCAGCTTGATTTCACCTTGCTAAATTTTCATTTAAAACTTTTGCACTTTTTACCTTATCTGCCTGGGACCAAATTCTGAAGGTCATCCTAAATCGCATCTTTGCCTGCTTAGGGGAATTTTTCTTACTGCTATTGCAGTACAGGATCAAAGATGAATTAAAGAGCAAATAAAGCAACTACTATTACTAGAGCCACAGGATTAATATGTGGCCTTGTACTCCCATAGACTGTATATCACTCCTGGGAATCATGCTACAATTATTCTAATGTTTACTCAAGCCTGTGTACTTGAGGGGAGGGAAGTTCTCTCTAATGTGGAGATACTGAGTCATAGGTTCCCAAACCACTTTCCACAATTGACATGACCTGAAGTAAAATTTAACCCAAAACCAAAAGGTCTGGTTTACTAAACTTTCATCTAGAAAGGAGCACAGACTTACTTTCTCTGACAACTACAAATTAAGTAGAAAATCATGCAGAAAATAAAAGAAAAAAAAAAGAAAAAGAAGAGGGGAAAACCCCTGATTTTGTCAGTGTTTGTGCTCCCCTTGCTGCCAGCTGAAATGTGGACTGGGATCTATTCTGGAGGCAGGAAAGCACTCAGCCAGTTGATTTGGGTTGGTTTGGCTCCAAATGATGTTCCTAACCTGTTCCCGGTTCAGTGGAGATGTGGATTTGGACAAGTGGGCAAGCCTGAGTGTCTCAGTGTTCTCAGCCCCAACCAGTGCATTATTGCCCATTAACACTGGCTCAGGAGGTAGAGAGCTCATGAACCTACATCTCTCTCCCTCTGCTTTGGCAGTCACAACTTCCCACCTGAAAGTCTGCGTATCTTCTGGATCATAAAGGCTCTGTTTTCACAACAGAGCTCTATGACAGCACTGGACAACTGAATTGTGGGTTGCTGGTTAGTTCGTTTAATCTAATCTAACTTCAGATCATGACACCAGGTCCTCCAAGAAAAAAAGGCAGTAGCACCACTAATTACAGTTCTCTACTTTTGAGTCAGTAGGGCAGTCAGCAGCAGTGTCTCTGACACATCTACCCATTTCTGTATCATAACGTATTCCATTTGGCTGTTTGTATCTCAAGGACTGTGTCCAAGCATTTGTAAGATAGCAGTGGGAGACAGGCAGGAAAAAGGGCAATGTGACCTTCATTTTCTAACACTGCTCCACAGAGGATAAGTCCTATTCACCTGTGGGAGTTTTGGTGCAAGATCTCCAGATCCAGACATAGGAATCAGAGATGCTGATACTAACTGCGCTGGCTCCCAGTGCTGATCTTCCTGGCATTGTCCCAGAGAGTATTCCCTAAATGAACATTCCCAAACCAAATCCAAATTGCACTTAACAGCACAGAGGGACAGTCACCTGAGATTTGGAGCAAGTAATGAGCACCCATATCACGCAATTTTAGTATATTCAGAATCTTACATCCCATGCAAATTTTGTCCTCACTTTCTCTTCAGTGCCAGCCTTCCTCTTCAGCCAAAAGAAAGGTACTCCAAGGTCTGATTTTAAACTTTTCCGTACCCAGGCAGGCAGTTAGGGTGACTTTTCTACATCGTGATGCATGGCTTCATGGTGATATGGCAACACCATATCATTGGTATGTGTAGTGCGTCTGTCTGAGC
>VYZX01030596.1:33483-89994 GCA_013401335.1 Brachypteracias leptosomus
CCCCCCCTCCTTTACAGTTTGCCACAAAGAAAAACAAAGATTGAAAATACTGTGCTGTCAGAGACACAAAAAACAGGTTTATAGGGAAAAGTGACAAAACTGTATTACACTTAAAACTTCTGCTCCATGTAGAAGAAAAATAAAGAGTGTATGAGTATCAAGATATGCACTGGCTGTCAGTATAGACATTCATGTAAGTTTTCAGGATTCTTGTTCTTATCTGCAGAATTTACCTCTAACAACTTCAACAACATTGCAGCTAGGATCAATGCTTCCAATGTGTTTTGGATGAGCCGGATTAATTTTCCCACCAAACAGTAGGGCTGCCAAAAAAGGAAAATATTATTTAATACCCAATATAACTCTATAATTTTGTGTCTTCAGTTTTGCTAAACAGAAATTTATAGGAAATCTGTAATTCCAATCTTTATCACACTTGAAAGGCTATTATTAATAAATACTTTAAGAACTGTATTAAGAATGAGTTTATAAATAACATGGCAAATAGTGTATTCCTAAGAAGTGTGTAAGTACACTTGGCCTTGAGCATGCTTAAAAACGAAAGGAAAATACACTGACATAGTACAGGTATCACCTCCCCTCCTTTCAGGAGTGGCACTTACAGTGTTGATTAAGGAGCATTCTAATTGAAATGCGACTCATGTAGAAACGGTCTAGAAAATACTGCACGTTCTGCGAGGTGACAGGATCAATGCCAAAGCTTTCCTTGTACTCTATCACTCCTTGAGCCATTGTAGGAATTACATCGTTGTGTCGATTCCGGATTTTTATCACAGTATCTGTAAAACTAAAATTAATACATTGCTAGAATTTCACTTGCAACTGAATTTATGCTCTGAGTGAGTGTCTGCCTACAAAAACGAAGACCGTTATGTTATGTACAGAAATATCTCAGCTCTGCCTATGGCAGTAAGAAGATGCATCACACTCTACAATGTATTTCAATAAACTAGCTTTGAAACAATCAGTAATCAACCATTACTGATTATTTATAAATTATGTAATTATCTTGATTACTGCCAAGAAAGAGAGGAAACTGTGCCAACCATTTCCACGCAGATCATCCCATACCTGTCAAATGGCAGTTATGGTGAACCAAACATGACCAGACTTACTTCTCTACAGTTGAAAGGTTCCATATATCAGTTCCAAGGTTACAGGTAAGGAACTGGTAAATGTTTGGCTGAGTTTAGTGTATTCATAGCTTCTTCACTGTAGAAATAAAAGCCCTGACCAGATTGATATGGCATAAAAGTGCTTTGTTTCATGTCTTAATACACCCTGCTTTAAGGGACAGGAGGTTACTGCAATTCCTCCATAAAGAGTGGAGGTAGCTGAAATTTTTCTTAAGCTGTTGTTTTCCTGCCAGTCCTTCTACATAACGTTAACATATATGACAGGAAATCCTTACCTGTGAATAGCTCCTGAATCTTCTGAGCTTTTGTCCTTAAAGTCAAGGATCTCCTGAAGGCTTTGGACATACCTTTAAATGAAAGAAAAAAGACAAAAGCAATTTTAATATGCCTCCCCAGATCCCTCTAGTTAGCAATTTATGGTCTTCCATGGTTGTTTATTTCCAAATCATTGTATTTGATATATCCCATTGACCTATCCCCTGTGAATTTTGTTAGATCCTTTTGAAATCTATTCATGTTTTCCTCCAAAATCTCCAGAGCAATGAATTCCACAATTTAATTAGAATGCATAAAAAGATCTTCGTGTTTTAAACCCAGTAGGTGATCACTTATTTGCAGCCCCAGCGAGTTCCTGTTATGAGAAAATCTTCCCAGCTTGTTCATGATTTAAGTATTTCTGCCACCTCTTTCCTTAGATGTGTATTTTCCAAGCTGAATAATTCTATTTGGTTTCTCCTCACGTAGAAGTTGTTCCAACCCTCTGATTATCCCTCTTGGTCTTTTCCGTTCAGGATGGAGTGACTAAAACTGCATGCAATTCAGAGGAATAATGGGCTAACACAGTGGCACAATTATGTTCCTCTCCATTAGTTACTTAGTTCCTAACACTATTTGCCTTTCTGCTCATCAACTGACATATGCAGAAAAATATCCCCAGTAGCATCAAAATTTCTTTTTTCATTGTCAGCAAGCAAGCATACAGGGAGAGGAGGTTCCTCTCTGCTTTCTGCTTTGCATTTCCCATTTGATCAATGTCATTTTGTATCATGAGAAGCATTTGTGTTTCATTAAGAGCCTTCATCTTCATTGACAGCTCTTTTTATATTCAATTATCTAATCAATCCCACTTACTCACTGGCAGATTTCCTGTTCTCGAACTTTAAAAGCCTTTCCAGATAGCCATGTGCCTTCAGCAGTGGTCAAGCACTTTCATCTTACAAAAGTTTATGCTCATGTGCAAGTTCCTTACTTGCAAGCAAAACTGACTTATCAAAGGATGTCTTTTTTATTTTAATAGCCTCGTATTCTTCCTGTTGTTCTATGTATTTTGGCTTTGGGAGCTTCCTATTGCTCTTTCTCTGTATCTTCTACACTTCTACTCTCTACCTGCAATAGCCTATCTTTCAAATGGTTTCTACTGTCTTTTGCAAGCATTTTGAGCATCACCCTTCTTTCTACTGGTTTCTTCAACTAGCTTCTTCATTTTAGGTAAGTCCTCTATTCAACATTGTCCTGATGGATTTTTGGTTTTTAGTGAATTCTCATACATGACTATTTGCAATACTTAATGATTTTTAATTTCCTTGTGGGTTCTCTAATCGCTCCTAAAGGTTTTTTCCAAGTCTGTAAATTTAGTTTCTGATTTATGTCGCATTGGGATATTTACTCTAAGTAAGTGATGTTCATGTAAGAAGCACATGAAATGTTTTTTCTATAGAAGAGAGTTCCTCCAACTTGTGTATATGCAGAAGGTCACCTTAAAGGTATGAAATGACCCTCTTCTTACCAGCTCTGCACCAGCTGAACAGAAGGTGTCCTTAAGAGGTTATCTGGAAGTAGGCTTATTTCCTTCATGATGTTTGCCAGTCTCACAGGTAACTCTTGTCGCAGAAACATAAATGACGTCTTTTCACAAGCATTTTCAGATCCTAAGACCAAAACAAATATATGACAGCATCAGAATAAAGTCAGAACTTATGGTAGAGAACTACACAAACTTTTACTTTCTTGCATAAGAGGTCTGTGGTTTGCTTTTGAAGTTGACTCAGCCAGTCTGGCAAGCCAATGTTTCTTTCATAGCCCACTTATTTTTCAAAATGTAGACGCATACTGAAACCTGCCAGCTATGTTGTGGTGAGGAGAATCTTCAGTATATAGAGAGTAGCTAGTGCAGTAGTTGCAGACCCATACTATTCAACTTGAAATATTGCTCCTATTTGTTTTACATTCAGCAAACATTGACTGTAACTAGCACTGATCAAGCAGGATGTCACTCTGAGCATGCCAGAGAGGCAAATGAAAGCAGCACAGGAAACTATTTGTAGGAAAGATGCTTGAGAAAGTATCATGGTCCCATACGCCCTGCTCACTCACTGATATTGCTGAATTGCCATAACTTATATTGGAACACTTTCAGAAAATAAATTCTGTAATATTTATCTCATTTTCAGCTGCATCTATTGTAGTTTAAATTCACTGTCTAACAGGAAGACAGATTAATTAATTCCCATGAATACTGAGAGAGAAATTAAAGTAGGACAGCTACTGTGCTCAGTCATTACAACAGTAGTTCTGCTATACATTTACTTTTTAATTTTTAAAAGCTAGAAGCCAAATTACCGCACCTGTTGTTAACTGACCTGTCCTTTTTTAAGGATAGGTGTCTTCTGTGTGGGTGGCAATGAAATGTGGTTATTAAGACCAAGATTAAATTTCCTCCCACAAAGCTCGTTTTACTAGGCAAGAAAGGAGGGTGTGTGGAGTGGGGAAGAGACTAAGAAATGCTGTACTTTATTCTCAGCCAGAATTCCTTCTGGACTTCCATAGTGTCATGTAAACAGCACCTGAACTTACAAACCTGTTCATCTGCTCCAGTGCTCCAGCTTAGGCTTGGTGTATCACTCCTAAAAATTAACTCTAGTGTTTTTGCTCAGTTCACTCCTTCCATTTAGCAAGGGAGAGTTGGGGAAGATTAAAAGAAGGGACATGGAAGAGGAAGCTGGGAGTGCCTTAAACAGGAAAATATGTTCACCAAATTGAAATGGAGTCGCTTGGTTTAATGCATCCAGACTCAGATATATCACAAACTACACTGACATGAGAATGTCAGTTAACTTAATTTAAAAAGTGAACTGTTTGCAAGAAATTCCTCCCCAGTGACACTTACCAATATTATACATTGTCTACATATGACCTCTGCCCAGAAACCTTCCATTCTTCTCCCTAGTCAGATTGCATTTCAGGCAGGACTGTTACTCCTCTTTCCCTTCTCAGGTAAATTCCATGAACAAGTCAGATTGAAGGTATTAGAATGTAAAGATAATCTTCAAGTGCCTCATATATCCAGCAATGACATTCCACAAATTAATTTTGTATCTGGAGGCCGTATCTTTGCAACCCTGGGTCAAATACAGACGACAGCTTAGGGTGAGCTTCAGTGAACGGACAGTGACTGTTTCCTTGTGCAGCTTTGGTCTATCAAGGCAAAACAGGGATAAGGCTCCTACAGTAAATTCTTTGCACTTATAACCCATGATATGCCTGATGTATGTGATCCAGACCTAAATTTGCTTATGAAATATTTCATTTATTAGATTGAAAACTGAAGGAACTAGAAGCAGACTTTTAATGCTAACTTAAAGTTAGCACTACCAGATTTTAAAATTTCCTCTTTGGCTGCTTTCACTCTAGCAAAAGGAGACAAAAAAATCCCCAATGGAAACACCATCAACATACAAATGCTCTCTCAGTGTTGCACTCTACTCTTTTTTTGCCTTTCAGTTTTAACTGTTATTAAATCCTTAAGAAAAAAAGAGAAAAAATAAAGTTTTCAAGATTATCTTTACCTTAATGTACCAACAGCAAAATGTAGCCTAACTTTTGACACGAGGACATACTGTGCCTTGAAAATAAACTCCAATTTTAAGGTAAGCATTATTTTATCGCTATTTTAGTGGTACAATAATACAGGTCAAAGCAAACTCTGAATTACAAGATTCTTTGCTTAAAAGTATGGCAGCAAAAGAATATATGGTGAGGTTCCTGTACAAATCTGGAGCTTTAAATACTGGACACATTTCATTGTCTTGTACGAAGTGTTGAGTAGATGGATGAAGTGACAGTGGATAATTAAGATAAAACTTTTCTTTCTAAGTCTTCCTACTTATACAGAGCCTGGGGTTCCAGGATTAGTTGTCAGTTAACTTTTACTTACAAAAACATAATAGCAATACAACTATTAACTAGTGAAATGCTTATATACAACATTTACATAAACATTTATGCACATGAGAGTGCCCTGGGTACAGAAGCAGAGCTTATTATAGTATGGCTCCATCCCCAGGCTTTGATAAGGTTTCTCGACGTGACTTTCCAAGACCTTTCTCTGTAGTCTTTGCCTTGAGGCAGAGCAGAACAATTCCGGTAACCCTTTTGTTTCCAAGCAATCAGTCAAACCCGCGAGCGTTGCAAGTGGTTTTAGTGTGAGGATCCTGTTACCGATTCACCCATTTTCAAGGCTAGATTCCCAGTCCTTCCGGGATGGCTCTTGGTGTTTGTGTCCTGCTCCTCTCACACACCTCCTACACCACCACCACCACCTGGGTAAGGTGTTTTTGTAGAGCACAGACACGTGACTGAGGAGCAGGCAGGGCTGTTCCACCTCCTCAGACAGCTGAGGTTAAACGTACCTTGTGTTTGCCATACCTTAAAAGGCTGCGTGCTGCTGGTTTACAAAAGGCTTAACAAATCTCACCTGAGTCACTGCTCTAACAGCACCAACCCTCTCCCCAAACACTGCAGGAGGAGAAAAAAACCCCACCAACTACTTTTGTGATACCAAAACCTGGAGTTTTCAGCTGAATTTCAACCTTGCCACAATTCCAGTCTCCGGGGAGGGAGTCAACTGGGCTCCTTTCCCTCTCCCGGAAGGAAACAGAGCCTTTTTCTGCCAAACAGGACAGTATTAAGAAGTGAGAAGCGACAGCAGGAGAGGGCGGCAGCGCTAAGACGTGGGGGGGGGGGCGATGGGGAGCCCGTGGCCGCTCCGAGCCCGCCCCGCTCCTCACAGGCACCTGCGGGCAGCGCGGCCGGGACTCACCGAAGTCCAGGAACTGCTTCATGGAGAGCGGCGAGGGGGAGAAGCGCGAGTAGAAGTCCACCTGCTGCGGGATGCTGCCCGGGGAGGCGCCGCGCAGTAGGGCGCGCAGCAGCCTCATGGCGCAGCTCTCGTCCCCACTCAGCTCGGCTCAGCCCGGCCCGGCCGCCATTTCCCGCCACGCCGTCTCCCCCTGCCCAGGCCGCGGCCTCCTCCGCCGCACGGCCGAGAGGAGGTGCCCAAAGCGGGGAGTCTCCTCCCGGCCCAGCCTCACGCAGGGGCGACGGGGCGGAGGAGAGGGCGGCTCCGAGGGATCGGTCCAGCCCCCGCGGGCAGGGTTGCAGCCGCTAAGGCTGCTGCTCGGCTTCCCCCGCGCCTGGCTGCCCGGCGGGGTAAGGAGCTGCTCGCTTTCTGGAGCCCGGCCTCGGACAGGTACGGTGGCGTTGTTCAGCGAGGGCAGGCGCCGCCGCCTCCCCAGCGAAGGGCTGCGGGTGCTCAGCAGCCTCCGAGCAGGAAGCCGTGAGGGGACTGGAGGCCCCTTGTCGGAGGGGCGGTGGGTGCGAGGGGTGGGCGGACGGCGAGGCCGACGGGCGCCCGCGCATCAGTGTGGGCACCGCGCTGTGGGAGGGTTACCCGGGAGCTTGGCCCGCTCGGTGAGCAGCGAGGGGGGAGGAGGCAGGCAGGGCGGGCGGCGCTCAGCCCCGCCGCCGCTGTCCCTCGCCGCTGTGTAGCCCGGGCCCGGTGGATGGGGGAGCACAGCGGGGACTTGGCTCCCGCCGTCGGTGACCGGCGGGACCTAAGAGGGAGGTACCCGCAGGAGCACCGGCCATTGCTCACACCCTGGCTGCGGGCAGAGCCGCACCTTGAGGCCTTCGCTTCCTGGGGCGGTTGTGTGTGCCCAGCTGTGCGGCCGTGGGGATGGGGCACCCCACCCAAAAAAGGCAGTTAGTGATTATAAGCATTTCTGATAAACTTACTGCAGTGTAGGTGTTGACTCCTGTAATTCTGAATTGCATAGCGCGTGGTACAGTAGTGGATCTGGCCCTATATTATTCTTTTATTGTGGATAGATATATTTTCCCAACAAATTTATCAAATGAAATCAACTTAAATATTGCTGGCTTCCTTTAAACGTACCTTGTACCTGTGACTTGCCCGTGACTTGATAGCGGGGATGGATATCCAGCGGCCACTGCTAGAGCAGGAATTGTTTTGCTCTATCACATTACTCTGTTCAGTGATTTGTTGGATTGCTTGGAGATTAGAGAGATGAAGATACCATCATCAGTTAAGGGCTTTTTTCTTTTCATGTTGCATTGAAATGCAGAAAACAGTGATTTGCTCTGCCTCCAGAGGCAACTTTTTGAGCAGTAACTGCCCCAGCAATGTGTAAGAATGAAGCAGTGGTTCAGGATTAGACTGCTTCATATGGTTTGTAATCAGACCGTATCTCCATCTTGTGTCAGAAGATGAATGGCTTGTTCTGTGCTGACCAGGGAGAGGTGACTCGTGGGTGAACTAACAGCTTGTCTGTCTCCACAAGTCTTCTACAAATACATGGATACTAACGGCATGCTTGTAGGTTTGATCATTGGCTTTATTGCTATTGTAGGCCACCCCCAGTAGCACCAAATGTGCAAAAGCTCATGTTACTCAAATTTGTAATAGTTTGGGACTTCTACTTATGAGTTGCTGTGCTAAAAAACATTTTATCATGGCCTCTCAGTTGTGAGCCTGCACTAGTTTAAAGTAGTGTCTATGAACAGTAAATTGAGTATTTGTAAGTTGTTGAATTTCTTGTGACTCTGGATTGGCTTCATCTTTTATGCCTATGTGTTGCTGTCTTGATGCCTGATGTTGCAACTTGCAGGTATGCCTTGAAAACTGGCCTGCTGCCTAAAGGTACATTTGGACAGCAGTCCCCTGCCAGAAGGTGTGGCAAAGGCTACAGAGGCCACCTCAGTCATTGTGCTTTGTAAGCTGGAGCCCATTCTCAATAATGTAAACAGCAGCACTTTTCTCAGGGAAAATCATGCAGGATGGGCAGTTACAGAAGTAACTGTGAAGAAAGAATTGTGGATAACTCTTTAAATGCCGTGTTCAGAGCAGAACAAACCCTCTCTGTTTACCTAAAGGTATTTCTTGGTCTTGTTTAGACTACTGATCAGATACTCATCCAGGTAAACATGTTCTCTTAAAATATTGGAGGATATTTTGAATTCTTTTTCCCTTCCCCTCCTGCTCCATCCCTTTTTGAAACCTGTTTCTGTCATTGATGATTCTGGGGGCTTACTCTTATCTGATCCAGTGTGACACTACCTGGAGTTCTGATGTGCCAGTTTCTGTAAATTCTTATGCAAACTGGAAACGAGAAATGGGTTATTCTTGTCTTTTGGCATTTTCCTACTCATGATCCTGCTTATTGGTGTTCCTGAAATTATAATACATCTGGATCTGTAATTTAAATAGGACAGAACAAATCAGACTTTAAGAAAATTGAAAACACAGCATTTAGTTTTAACCTAAGCAATTACTTTTTTTTTTTTAATTTAATGTTTAATAAGATAATTGGAAGCATAGCATTCTTGGTGGGTGTTCCATAGAAAGACTTCATAGTTCGTTAAGGTGATAATAACCCTTTGCTGGAAGTCAGCATTCCTGGTTGCTGCCTGTACTGATGCTTTTTTCCCTTTTCTCCAAAATAAGTGCATTGTAAGAAAATTAGAAAAAAAAAAAAAGTTGTCGGGTACAGATATCCATAGAACAGATGCTTATGTGCTTACTCTGCACAAAGGCTTGTCGCTGTTAGATTTTTGTCAGCTGCTTCTGTTATGATAGAAAATTCTTTGGGTTACATTGGTTCAATGTGCCTTTGGACTCTTTTTTGCAGGAGTAGCAATTTAAAAAAAAAATGGCAACAAAGTTGGTCAAAAAATATGGAGTGGCTTTTGTATGACTTATCAAATTGTAGTAGATTGAAGAACAACATACAGATGGGTTTATTTTTATTCAGTGTATAGTCAAACTTCAAAGTTTGTGTATTTTTGCCATGTACAGCTTTGTGACTGAAAATCAGAAGGCATTTGGAGAAATGTTATGATTATCATGGAAGGCTTTTTATTCCATAGGAAAAATATACTACATAGCTACTTGAGTTGAGCATCAGCTTTTTGTGAGAACAGGACCAGCAAAGTATCACCGTCATGCTGCTTGGCCAATGTCAGAGGTGGCATGCTGGTTAGGTGGATCTAGTCCAGGATGGCTGTTTTTTTTTGTTCCTCCTTGCTGATGAATTGCAGGCTGGCTGGCAGGGATAGACTTCTCAGCTCTGTAACATTAACTGTTGGTCCCCTCCACTTCAAGAAACCAACATTTTTTATAATCAACTTAGCAATTGCATTATTTCATATGCTCCTGGCAAAAGTATTTGACTTTTCTGTCCCTTTCTTCCCTGTCCCCTGAAGACACTGAGAGGTAAGAGGAAATCAATAGTCAGCACTGTTCCACTTCGTATAGGTGGCAAGGGGGGGAGGGGGGGGTTGTTCTGCAGTAGGTAAGCAGTATAGGACAAGGGGTAATGGGCTCAAGCTGGAAGAAGGTAGATTTAGATTGGAAATCAGAAGAAAATTCTTCACTCATAGGGTGATGAGACACTGGAACAGGTTGCCCAGGAGAGTTGTAGATGTTCCGTCCCTGGAGGTGTTCAAGGCCAGGTTGGATGGGGCCTTGAGCAACCTGATCTAGTGGGAGGTGTCCCTGTCATGGCAGGGGTTGGGGGAGGGGGGTGGTGTGGAACTAGATGATCTTTAAGGTCCCTTCCAACCCAAACCACTCTGTGATTCTATGACACCTCTTCTAGTTCAAAACTCAGTTCTCTGCCTCTGTGTTCTAGGATCTTTGAGGCAGGTACAGCGTTGGAAAGGTGCTGCTTGCAAACAACCCTTTTGCAGATCTAGAAAATGAAGGAGGAAAGGGGTCTGTCTTTGAGCATGGAAAATGTAAACTGCAGGTGGCAGCCCCCCACCCCGTGCAGTGACAGTATCACACCCTGGCTGGAGATGAAGACTGGTGTCTGTGGTGATCTCTCAGGGTAAGGAGTTGCTGTGATGGTTTTCGATCATGGTTAGGATTCGTGCAAGGCTTATGAGGTTATAAAAGATGTATAGTATTAATTATGAATCCATGGCCTGGGAAGACAAATGGATATTCAAAGACCTCTGAGGACTAGGCTAAAAACTGAAGCAGCAGCTTATGCAGCCACCGCGAGGAAATGCGCTGCTCATGTTCTTGTCACCCACGGGTGTGTGGTCTGGCTGGCCAAAGCCTGGCCATGGCTGTGCCTGCTCTCGGGGGCTGGCTGCACACAGCTGCTTGTTTTGGCACCGTTTGTTCTCTGGGGTGTTGCAGACCAGCACCTGCTCTGCTCCAGGAGAGGTCACTGAACTGTTTGTACACCAGCAGCTTTCTGGTGCCCCGTGGTCAATTTTAGTTCCTCCGCGCAGCTGCAGTGACAGTAACTGCTGTACCAGGGGTGCTCCCACCGGGGAGTAGAGCCCCAGTGCTGCTGGGAAAAGCTTCCCTCCACCCTACCTGCCCTGCCCTGGCCTTTGCACCCCAGCACCCTGTACTGTCTCTTCTGCATGGAACTTCTGCACGGGTGGTTAGCAAAACTATGCTGGGATAGGCCCTTCTGGTGAAGCTTTTGTTTCCTCTGCCATGACAGTTACACATGTATGGAGATAGTGCAGTTTATTGGCTTCTATGTATGTACTTCCAGTTATAGTGTGTGTGTATTATATAAATACATACTACACACAAATGCACACTGTATATATATATTTTAAAAAGTACACTAGATTGTATATATGCATGTATATACATATATACTATACACATACATTTACGCATAGTACTGTACTACTATGTATATACATGTCTAGTATATATGAGCATATATAAAACCTAATATACTTCTACTATATTTCCCATGGTCAGCTACTTAACTGTTCTCCTGATTCATGTTCTTGTCTTGTTGTGGACAAATGTTTGTGGGCGTAGTTATGTAAATGAGACTAATTGTCTCGTAAAAGCAGGTTGAGTTCACATCTTTGACATGTGCAAAGATCTTCCAGCATCTTCTGGTGCCAATCCTAGAATTTTCTTTGCTGCAACAACAAACGCTGGTCTAGCATGTATCCAGCTAACTCTTACCTTCAGGCTTTGTTGCATCAGTCATTCCTTTCAGTAAAGTGAGTGAAGTAACCATCTTAAAAATAGAGCTAAACCACAGGTTTTCTGTTGTCTTGTTTGCTTTTTTTTCCCCCCTGCATCTTTTTGGCTTTTGGGTGAGGGTTTTTTGGTTTTTTTTTTATTGCCTTGAAGCTGCACCCTGCAATCACATAACTGGAGGGGGCTGGCACTTGGTGCTCTGCCATACTCCATGCCTGGCTCTTACTGATGCAGAAGCCTGTGAGCAGGAGATTGTGGAATTATCTCCTGCAGCTGCTCCTTTGCACAGGGAGTCACAGCAATATTGAGGATGAAAGCTTTAACAAGTCTCAACTTTCACTCTTCTAGTGAATTCAGCTCTGGCTACCTCAGTTAATTATGGTAAGAAATCACTATTAGCAAAACAATGTTTCATTAAAAAAAATTTATTTCACACTTCTGTACAAATATCCACAGGTAATTTCTAATCCTGGAATGATGTAGCATTGCTAGCTGGTACAAAAAAAGTTTGAGATAAACTATACCAGTGATGTGACTTGTTTTTCAAGAACTTTCAGTTTAACACTGCTAAGACATTCATGTTCTTAGGCAAGGGCCACAATCTGGTTTTAAATCCAAGGCTATTTTTCAAACTTTTCAGCCCCTGATGCTGCTGAGCCTTTCAACAAGTAAACTAGAATTTTAAAAGCTCAAAAACTGGATGTGCATGTGCTTGTAAAATCAGGGTCACAACAGACTGAGATTTAGTGGGAGGAAGAGGACACTATTAAATTAACGCACCTTCTAGAATGGTAACTTTAAGTGACTGCACCTTCCAGAAAGCTACGTTCAAAATTAGTAGTAAAAAGACACTTGACAACTGCACTCCTAGCAGGTTTTTACCCTATGAGGGGAAAAAGTACCAAGAGGTTTTTGCATAGTTCAAATTACTAGCAATTAACATGCATAATTTTTTCAGTAGAATTTTTTTTCACATGGAATAAACAATTGTGAACTAAATCTTCATTTTTAAATAGTACCAACACTTTAGAACATGGGTAAAAAAGTAAACTCTTTAAATACTTTTATCAGTTATGTTACAATAACTAAATTACTGATAAACAACACTGTGGTTCTTTTATCAACATTCAGGTATTCATGATGATTCAGTAGTCTCAACGTGGATCAGCTTGGATCCCCATAATTAAGGCAAGTTAAGCATTTATAGCCTCCTTCAAGTGCTGTGTAACAGTTGCAGTAGTCAATGCCTTTTGCCAAACAGGAAGTCCTTACAAAGCTGGAAGCTGTTTCCAGAGAACCTCTCACTTTCTTGCCCTAAGTATAAAACTATATCTAAAACGCCTCCTTCTGCTTGGTGTCCAAATCATTAAATAGTCTGAAGCAATATACAAATCATGTTACAAGACATGATAATTCCTATTATGTAAAGTTACAAGTATCAGGAAAAAAACCCAAAACCCATAAATATTTACATTTTTAGAAAGCATTGGCATCTTCATTGACTTAAAATGCAGCAAAAGCCTCAGGTCTCATAATCTGAAGTTCAAAAACACAGGGGATTTGAAAGTTCAGTTAAGTCTTTGGCTTAACAGTTAGTCAAAGACAATGATTCATAACAAAAATAAATACAAAAATGACTAAAATATATATACAAAAAGTACATCTAATATTCAAGCCTCTCTTTTTTTAAAAAAAACCTGTGTATATTTGTTGTGAGCAAGAATCACACAATCTGATCTTAAAAAAAATTGAGCAAGGTGACCTATTGCACATGTACTTTTAAGACAATGCTTTTTGTTAAGCCCTAACTACAGCAGCAGGCAAGGTTTATGACTAAAGTAGATTTGCAGATCTTCAGATTACACTTGAACAGTGTGTTAAGGCCACTGTGTGTTTATAATGGACTCTGCAGTGAGGGAAGGATGGAGAACCTGTCTTGACCTTAACCGTACCTTCCTTGCATACCTCAGAGGAAGGTCAGGAGAAGGTCTGCAGTAGTGGTTTTGCATATTTTGCAGAAAAGACCCCAGATCAACACAGTATCTTCTTAAGTGTGAGTGAGAGTTGAAGGGGGAAGGAGGCAGTCTGGAAATTAAATAATGCAAATAAAGTTTGTTGAAGCAATTTTAACTGTGCAAACAGAAGCCTCAATATCTACAAATCACATAGTGAATGTCCATAGTGTTCTTAACTCCATCAGTATTCCATTAATGAAAACCTTAACTGCTATCTGAACTTTGTGGATAAAAACATTTTTTCCCTAAGAATAACTTTCATTTTCATTCCATTTTGTGAACCACTGTTTTGTCTCAAGGTCTTTGTATTTCCCATCTTTGATCTGTCGCTCTTCTTTCCGGATCCTTACAGCGTGGTAGCGGGGGACACTGTCTTCGTACCTGGAACGCCGGAAGAACCCGCACTGGGGCAGAGAAGAAAAAGAACAGTTTAGATTTAAGTTGCTGCCAAAATACAATTATAGAGGCAGTAAGTTTTCTTTGCACAGGTAAGAAAATTGAAAACAAAAATACGTATGCCAAAACTGTAGTGTATGTAGCTGTAAAAAGCTGAGCCAGCAGGGCTGCGGTACTTGCTCCCACAGCAGCTGTCACAGTGTGGCAATCTGGTGGTAATCCAATACATTAAAAATATTCCCTCCACTATCTCCTTGTTTTACAAGTCTCTTAAGTCAGCTTATAAAGCTATTAATTTGTATCATGAAAGAAGGTAATGCTACCCAAAGTAGATACAGTCCAGGAAAGCTTGCTTCTCCTGAATCAAAGGCAGGCGTGTACTTCCGTCTGTTCCTGCCTGGTGACATGATTTACCTTTAAAAACCTACAGGAAGACTTCCCAGACCTTCAGAAAAGTTAAAGTGGGGCCTTGTTTTTTAAAGCACCATCTCAGCTATAGTCACCTGCACTAACCACACACAGGCAATATTGGAACGTGAGTCCTGCTTAGTTTGGCATAGGATAAAAACTGGACATAACTTGAAAGTTTTGTAATGTGCAACAACACATGTCTTCCTAGAAGAAATCTAGTACAGCTTATTTGTGCCCTGCAATGTTTTATTCAAAGCCACTGCAAAAATGGATTCTAAATACTGAGGAATGGACTGAAATTAATTTTCAAAACAAAATGGAGTTATGGCCACATTGTTACAAAGATGATGAGTGGGAGACACTAAACTTCACATGCTTATGGGTCACTGATGTCAAGATTAAGGTTAAGAGACATTGTGCCATCCAGCTGTCATTAGAGGCTACAAGAAAAAAAAAAAAAAGTGGCAAGGTTTTGTTCATAGTATTGGGGTGCTGGGGTTTTCCCATTTTGGTTGGTTGGTTTTATCATTTTTTAAAATAATGCTAGAACTTACATGAAACTGAATTTTTAAAAAATTACATGGAGGAATAGACCAAGTATTTAGCCAACTCTTAGTTAAGATTTCATTAAACATTGTTTTCACCTATTTTAGTTAATAATTCCTCCCCACCCCCTCATCCAAAACATCACTTATTAATATAATGTACATGCATGTAATATATTAAGTTGAATAAAGGTTGCTAGTAGCATAAATCATCATGCATCTAGTAGCTTCAGCAGAGGAAAGCATGTTCCTAGACAAGTGTACCTTAGAATTGAAGGAAAACAGATGTTTCCACAGCAATTAAGTTCTCATTATGAAAACCCCTTTCATGACAAGCAATGTGTATCATTTAGCATGCACTGAAAGGTTAGTAAAGCAAGTTTATCATCCATGTAGCCTTAGCTTTACATCTTAACTCTGCACTGTTGAGCACCATCTCTCAAGCTTAAAAAAAACTTACTTATACTGTTAAAACATAAATTAAAAAAATATATATAAAAACCATTGCAGCAGATCAACGTGTTTTCTAAAGAAATAAACAAGAAGCTTTTGAGACCAAGGTAAACACCTCTTTGTTCACCTGCACCAAAAGCTGAAAATATTTTGACAGAAGGAGCAAGCAAGTACAATAGTTTGTAGTCCAAAAGTTAATAGAACATATGCAGTAAAAGCTTCGTAGTTAGCCACTGCAACCAGAGCATGTGCCACAGCTAAAAATGAAAAAGTATCCATTACCAATTACAGAAGTTGATCAATACTATGCATCAGAAGTAAGCCTCTCTTTATCAGACGGCTGAGCATGGATCTCAGCCTTGTGATATGTGGCATCGTAATGATCTTTCTTATTTCTCTTGAAGAAACCACACTACAAGGAAGCAAGGTATTTAGTCAATTTTTGTGGACTTGAAGTTAAACCTATTAAAACTGACTTTAATTAACTGTGAACTCCCTTCCCATTATCTCTTCAAAGGCAAAAAAAACATATCACAAGAACTCAGCTGTTTTTAGATCTGAGAACTTCTTAGACTAATGCAATTTGTAAAATAATAAAATAACCTGAAATAAAGAATATTATTTTAGAGGCATTTTGATAAATTTCTAATGCATCTGTTGTTTTGTTTGGATTTTTTTAAAAAGCTACTATCAAGTACGTCCACAGGAAATCAGGCTGGCTGTGAAGAGCAGCAAGAAGTCTAAACAGAAACCTGTTTGTGGGCTAGTGCAGAGGATGGGCAAAACCATAGGGTAGCACAAAAATGAGTTCTGCTTTGACCTGCACAACACATGCATTTGGCTTCCACCAGTCACGTAACTGTCTGAAGTACCATGTTTGTCTTCCCTAAGATAGCACAGGGTCATCAAAGTGTGTCACGCTCTGCCTGTGTGCGTGTGAAAAATGGGTGTGTTTTCACGTGCAGTATTTATAAACTCACAGCCCACCCAAAGTATTAATTCCTCAGGAAGATCTGCAGCAGAGGATGGGCACTTATTAGAAAATAAGGAAGTCGGAACTATCCTGTGAGAAGCAACCTGCAGCAAATAGTAACTCCTGAGCAAAGCTAGTTGCTGCAGTTTCTCCAGAAGAAAGTGTCAGGCTATTCTTCTTCACCTCTTCTTTCTTAATAACCATCTGTTGTCCCCTAACAGCAGATCCTAACTGGCTATGCCTGTGAAAACTAAGAATAAAAAGACAACTCTCTCATACTGGGAACCACAGTTAGTTGTAAAAATGACAAAGGTAGTTGGAAAAATAGGTACTTGATTTTTTTTTTTTCTTTTGCAAATTGTTAACCTTTTGTTAACAGTTGTTAACTTATTACTCCATAGGGTTTCTAAAATAAAAAGCCAATTCTACAGAAGTTCACCAACACTATTGGCTATGTATTATTTTTGTACCTTTGTGTTATTTTAATCTACGCTCAGTTTTATGGTATTTCTAATGTTAGGAGAAAAAAGCCCACCTAAAACATTTGTACATAGTTCACAAGAAGTTTTACATCAAACTGCAGAAGCCCCAGTTAGCCGTATCCGTCCATATCAAAGGAACTATGGTCTCTGAACTTCTGTCTTAAGTTCTGCCCTAGAGCTCAAAATACTTCCTTTTGAGGATGTGGAAACAGAAAAATTTTGTAACTAGTCTTCCCGTGCAACCATCTTCATTCCATATGTTGCAAAATTGAGAAACTGATAAAGGTAATGTATAGTTTGGGCAGTTTTGCTCTATTTTGAGTTCCAAATACAAAGCAAAATAATTAATCATTTCCTGTTTTGCCAGTTGTAGATCAGGAAAGACAAAATAACCAGATAAATAAAAACTCACCTTCCATAGTAAGAATACCAACAGCGCAAGCATCAGTATTCCAGCACAAATAGCCACCGAGATGATCCACCAAGGTACCCCTGTATAAAGGGCTACTGGTTTTGCAGGGAAGACAGTGACACGTACCTAAAGCAGAGAAAAATATATGAAGACGGGAAGAGCATTTTGGAAGCATCCATGTTTCATGTACAGCTGCAATTTATGCAAGTCTTATCTTGTTAAAGAGATATTTCTCATCTACAAATGTTTTTGAAGGAAAAGTTCCTATGGGTATCGTTTCAATATGGCAGTGAATGGTGCTAACCCAATTAAAAGGTAAAAATTATTGATAATTCAAAGCTCAGTTAAAAAGCTAAACTTTTAGCTACATTCAGTTTAAAATGGTTTCTTTTTTTTCCCCAGTCTTTGAGATAAGCTAGAAACACGACAACCATAACTTGTGGTTACTGTTAAACATTAAACCTACCTGAGCAGCTTCATTTGTGAGTTTAACATTCTTAGCTGCAACAGGAACACTGATTGAAGCCCTAACAAGAATGTCCAGGTAATTCATTTTGGAGTATTCCTGTTCCAAAATAAAATACGGACATTAGACACAGCACAGGAAAGAACTCTGACCTTCCAAAAGGGCAGGTAAGAGGACTTACTTCTAGAAAAGTGCTGTTCCAGAGTCTAGAACGCAGCACAATGGAGGCCTTGCTGTCTAAGCCCTTCAGGGGACATTTTATGTCCACACAGCGTGCGTTCACATTGCAGTCCTGCAATTACAAATTTCTACATGTAAATAAAAAACACATCCTCAAAAACTGTTTAACATACAAGCACCCAGCTTAAAAATTGGATTATTTGCATATTTATGTGCAAGTACCAAAACTTGTTTGTACTGACAGCAATAGGAAAATGCCATGAACGTGTTATTACCTGCTTATTTTAATGTAGATAACTATGCGGAAATTCTTTCCTATTTCTCACCAGTAGATAATATAAGTGAGTAATTTTTAAAAGCAGTGATACTTGAATTTAAGATAAAAACAAGGAGAGACCTTATTTCACTCTGCCAAACTCCGAAAAGCCCTCTTATGAGGGCAGGGGAGGCATCTGACAAGACTGTAGTTGTGCCCTGTGCTTACCAAGGTCTTGTATTTTCTTTCTGAGAATAAAGAAAATGTCTTGCCGTCTGTAATCTGCTTCTCTGCAACCTCACGTTTCCTTCTTGAGTTACGGGATTCCTGAAAAAAAAAAATTATAAATAAGTTTTATTAGTTTATCATAAATATGTCTCAATTCTCTGGATTCTGACCCCACACAAGCAGGGAAACGAGTTCAGTGAGTGACATCCTTATATATCCCTACTTATGTCTATTTATTGCTAATTATAGAATTGAGACAATTGCTGTAATTTAAGATTACCTAAAGGAAGGTCAACTGACTATTTAAGTTAAGGGCATTCTAGATTTATAAAGTTTTTAATGCTATTTCCATTTTTTGTTCTATATAAAGGATATGCATGTTATTGTGCTAAAAATTGGATTGTGCTACAGTCAGGAGATGCTGTTTTGGTTTTTTAACTGCAATCACTGACAGTTTTATTAACTAATGCAGTGATCTGACAAGAACGGGTTCATGTGCATGCAGTTTTAACGGTGAAAATTAACACTCCCAAAATAATCTTGAGATTATAAGGAAAAAAAAAAATGACGGTTCAGAAAAAAATATCTTGCTAGATAGGCATGATGAAGGGCTATGAAACCTGCTCAAGAAATTCTTTTATTTGTTTTAAATAAGTATATTTAAGTGCAAGCCCTTTCTATTTAAAAAAGTGCATGGAATTCCCCCAGGCTGGGGAGATATTTACTGTTGTTTATTTTTTCTGTGTAAGAACTCAATCAGATTTCAATAATGTTGATGAAATCTGTTAAAGCAATCAGGAATTCCATCCTGAAGGAGCACATGACAGCAGTGCATGTTGCAAAAGCAGGACACAGCACCCACTCTTCAGCATGTTATCCTCAGCAGCTCTTGCAGTGCTTCCTAATAAGCTTAACCCTTGATATGCTGTTCATGTATTGTGCTTGTGAGCTGCTTAAGACAAAATCCTGGAGGCAAGCTCTTGTGCCCTGCTGTCACATGCCGTGGCACTGCATGTTGTACTAACTCATGAACAGAAGACAGGGGAACTTACCGCGACATGCAAACTATTGATTTCCTTCTCCGGTTGACAGGAGACTTTTTCCAAGCCTTTGGAATCTATTTTCATCAAATAAAGCAGCCATTTGCCATTACTAATTTCTTTCGGCCATTGGATATCCAGGGAAGCGGTACCAAATGTTTTCAGTGGTCTGCCCAAGTTAGTTACCTGTTAAAACAAACATTCTTTAAACTGTGAAACACTTTTCAAAGGGATTTTCCTCTTGACTGAAAGTGTTATTTAAGCATGCAGCTAACAGGAAATTTAAAAGTAGATGAAATGCAGTCAAAACAGTATAAAGGCAAAGCATGTACTGAAACTTGGCACACAAATACAGAGTTCAAACATGTAAGGATTAAAATTTCCTAAGATGATCTTTAAGCTGTTGATTTTTATGTGAAACAACAACTCCAACTTAGAGTTAACAAGTCATTAGGTTGCGTAACTGAGGCAAATGGCATGTCTATGATGAACTCTGACACAGAAAGATAATGAGCTCTTGCTCTCCTAAGTCTGGAAGTTGTTTCCCAACCTATTTTTTGCTTTCTTAGTGTTACTGTTCACAATAGGAAGTTCTAAAACGGATATTGTAACTGCTGCTGCTTCAGTACATGCCTGCAGGTACACAGGAGTCACAGAGGTGAACTTTAATCCTGACAATCTGCTCTGGACAAAGCCAGCAGGACTTGCATTAACGATGTAGAACAAGCAACTCTTGCTGATAAACAGTTTTTACAGAGCCAAAATTGTCTCTCTCAGTCTGCTCCTTGATTATTAATTAGGCAGAAGACCAAAAGAGTGCAAGAGATCTACACATTCACAGGGCCTCCCACAGTGTCTGCTTGTGCCCGCTGGATGCTGCAGGTACACGGACTGCATCAGCCGCCCCTGGGCGGCCCCGGTCATGGCTCTGGCCATAGCTTCTGCTCCTGCTGCAGGGGAACTGCTCCAAAACAGCCTGCAGCCAGCATGGGCCACCACCCCACAACATCAGCATGACACCCCAAGGCCTGAAGGAGCTCTAGCCTGTGGTCAGACCGCTCAATGCTCTGGTCAGGAAGTCAGGATTTGGGGACAAGAAAAGCCAATTTAAAATCCAGCAACTTTTCCAAGTATTTATATGCATAAAGAGAGATTCTGTTCGTTTGATTTAAAGTAGCTGCTGGCATTAATCTGAATTACTCACTCTGAATTCGTACTCTATGAGGTTTCCAATATTCTCTTCAGATTTCATAGCACTCTCACCAACGATGTTGCCTCCAAAATATACCTGAGAAGGCTTAGCAACTCTGTTTAGGTGGGGTGGGGAAGGAGAACAATTGGATTTTAATGAAGTGCATCAAAATTGTCATCCCCAGCTCCCCATTTGTTATGCTCTCAACACTTACCCAGTAAGTGATAAAAGCAGTTCAAGAACCACTTTAGCACTAGCTGTAATTGGAGTTGAATTAACTTGAGTGCTTGTTCTACAATGAAAAGGAAACAATGCTGTTTATTTTACAAATCTAGCCGTTTTCACTTTACTATTGAATTGCTTTTGTGAATTGAAAAAATTAATTAAGAATGGTTACAACTGCACACAAAGAAAACTTACGTTTCCAACTTCAGATTAATGTCCAAGTCCGTTGTATCAACATTAACTTTAGTGGTACTTAAGATCAGATAAAAGGTTACCTAGACAAGAAAACATCCAAGAAATATGCCAAGATTTTATAAAATATATTAATACGGTCAATACTACAGAAATACATTGTCAAGTTCTAGAGTTAAAAAGACAGACCCAAATCCAATTTCCACAGAAACTTTGCAGTCCTAGCTGCAGTCAGGAATCAGATTTTGTAACTTGAGTAAAATAGCTGCAACTTACGTTAGAATTTCTTTTGAAGGGATTTCCAAGTTCACACTCTGCTTGAGAACCGTTTTGGTTAGCACCACATGTCAGCTGCTTTTCCTGATGAAATAGAATAGATTTGAAAGTAAAAATATGCTGAAAACATTTAAAAATTTGAGTATCTCTTCTCTTAAAAGTACTCACAGGATAACCCCTCATCTCCCTGAATGCAGAATATGTCAAACTGTCTGGAAAAGTTGCAATTAGCTTAGCTTCATATGCATCTTCACCATCTTTTTGTGGATTTTTTGCATCTGATGGAGCATTTGTCACTGTTATTTCCAGGGCAATATCTTTCTGATCTTTCAGAACGAGCACTGGCATGCCATTTTCACTACAGAAACAGAGTAAACAGGGTTGTGTGCATTAGAAAAATGAATGTGTGTGAAAATTTCCTTCTTTGTGACTTCCCTTGTTGAGGGAAGAATGACTGTAAGACCACAAACACATGAATGGTCCTAGGTTTTTCCCCAGACTAGTATTTCTCCTCTGAAAGCGGCCAGCAGTTAACGGGTGAGAACAGACCAATACACCACTCAAGCAATCACAGGTTTGCAGTGTTTCTGATCCAGCACTTGCATCTGGCTCATGTTTAACAGTGATGAATTTTCGCTGAGTAAATCTACTGACCTACTTTTTTCTTGTAAAGTAGTAGTGGTTTTGCTTCTGAGTCAGGTTGTGACACTCACTGCTGAAGGTGACTGCTGACGGCAAGTAAACATAACTGCCTTTTGTTTGTTTTACACCTCTTTTCTAATTTCACTGCCCCTCCAGGGGAGAGGGATGCAGCCAGGCACTAGGTGTGTGCTGTGGTGAAGTGATTTCTCTGTTCACATCTCTCTAACTACTCATCGTAGGCTACTAGACTAGGATATCATGTTGTCATGCTCGCAGTCAAATCTCATCTCAAAAATAGCTGACAGTATCACACACAATGAACTACTGCAAGGCTGGTTTAGAATCTCATTTCTCCAGGCATTAGAACCTTTTTTTTTTCTAACTTTTAGCCCACACCTGCAGAGCTGTGGCCACTTTGTGACACATCCATGTGACACTGCACCAACACTCTTCTAAAGCTCATCCCCACTTCCCCTCCTTCCTCACCCTGACAGAGCAGTACACACAGGGCTGTGTTTGCCAGACTAACAGAACAAACCTGCTCTGCCTCCCAAAACCCCCTCCTAAAAGTTCTTTTAAGCACTTATTAATAATTAGAATTTTAGCAATGCATTAATCAAGGCTTACATTGGTAAATAAGTAAATCTGTCTTCATTTCCTTCTCTGGTGCAAAACCGGTACTGAAGTTTCAGATTGCTGTGACATTCATTGTCTTCTCCACATCCTTCTTTTAAGAACTCCACCTAAATAAAACCAGAGCTCTGTCACTGTACTCTGCATGCCACATGATACTTCCTGAAAACAAGGTTTCTGATGTGTGCTACATAAAGCATCTACAGGGAACTCAGAGACACTTTTCTGGTTAGAGTGAGATTTTAACTCTTATTTAAGATACTTCTTGCCTGTCAAGAGAGTTTTTCTTTGTGAGACACAGTCCTTGACACTGCTAACGTCAGTAAAAGGCAGAGTTAGATATTTGTAATTGAGAGACACACTTCTAGTAAGGAAAAAGTCTGATTCTTCAATAACTGTTGAGGAAATGAGTTCTTTTACCCAAGATATTCCCCCTCTTTTATGTCACTGCTGCAGAGCTCTAACGCTGTTACAGCATCCTAACCATGGAAGAATTAGACTGTACATTATTTTTTATGTGGGAGAAGTGTCCACAGCAGGAGACAATGGATTTCCAATCTTAATCAAATTTCCTCCTAAACTTGTTGAGGAAAAACAAACAAAAAAACAAAACCCCAGCAGTTATACCATCTTCACTTCTGTTGCAAAAGCAGCACAGGATCTAGTTCATAACATTTTCTAACAAGTTCACAATAAAATATAGGCCAGCCATTACAACTCCAGCACCACCCCAGTGGTCATAATTTCGCTCTCTATAGTCTTTATAATTCAGTGATGTATCAAAGTGCAGGTTTATGGGAAAATGTGGTATCAAAGGCTTACTTTTGTGGTCTTTGTTGCAGATTCATTGGAATTCAGAATCGGTATAAGGTCTGGAAGTGCTCTCTCTTTTCTTGTGGAGGGCGAGCTGGACTCCAGGCCAGCAATTTTAACACTGACTGATACTGGAATGGGGCGTAGCTTATCTTTGATTTTTTCCTGTAAAATATTTTAAATGGCATAGTTAGTGTACAGTGCAGAGAAGAAAAAACAACACAAAGACTAGCTTTTGATACTCATTTTAGAACAAGCAGTAAAGCAAAATCTTTTCTGATACATTTTTCAGTATTAAACTATTCACTGTGTAGAAACCCAGCATTTCCTAAAAACGTGCAAGAACACAAGGAGTCGAGCCCCGCTGTCTTTTTTCCTTTTTTTGGTTTGGTTTTTTTTCTGGCTTCCCAATCTGATGATTTCTCTCACCATTAGGAATTTCTAGGAACAACAAGTGGTAACTCAGGTAAGTGAAATTCCCACTACAACAGTAAAATAACACTCTGTCTGCCTGTTGCATAAGTTCAAGCTCTTTAATTTGCTGTGGTCAGAGCCACCTTTGGAGGCTGGCTCCTTACAGATGAAGGGTTTGTTCAGCTCCTGGAGCAATGCCACCTTTAAGAGCCACTGCAGCAGCCCAGTCAGAGAGCACATACCACGCTTTCTTCTCCTACCCCTTCATGCCCTCCAAAAGCCATGGGTTACAATTCTCAGCCAGTCACACCATTAAATTCTGCAACAGTTAGTGCTGTTGGAAAGAGCTCTCCATTTTTGGTATTCATTCCCTCTCTCCTCTTCTAAATGAGTTCAGCTCTATGGACCTCCAGAGTATGCTGGAGCGGCTACAGCTTTTATTCATACTTCCTAAGAAAAGCAGCAGAAGGAAGCAGCACATGTGCAGGGAATAGTTAAGGTACCACTTAACTACAGCTGTTTTCTAGTTCTAAAGCATTATTTGCATGCAACTTTTAAGTTGTATACAAAGGTACCATGAGGCTGGGAAAAAAAAGTGTGTTTTGTTTTAAATGCAATAAAATGTTCTAAATGAAATAAAAATAAAATGCCTTACCTGCAGAACCAGCTTGGTTGTCACGCACTCTTTTGAGTTCTGCCCCCTTAGGGTGGTACTTGCAGTGAACTGGTCAGAGAGATGGTCCTTGAACCGCACCCGAGAGGGCAGCCCCAGCTGCCGACGCTCGTTTTCTGCCTCAAATGTATAGTTGATCTCTGCAAAAAGAAAGAAAGTAGGTCACTATAAAAAAAACAACACTTGCCTTATTAAAAAGAACTTTAATTTCTCCAGGTGTGATCTTACAACATTATTCTGAAGACTCTTTCAGCCAGTGCTGGGCTTCACAAACTTTCAGGTTTTTATAAAACTTTCTCCAGTTTTGTCCCCCTCCAGTTGAGGGTCAGGTACCCTGCACCTGTGTGTCTAAGGGAAGCTTCTAAATTAAATCCTTCTATTCCCAAAGTACCCCTGGCTCCAGCAGTAGCAGCAGAGTGGGCTGGGGGAGCTGCAGTTGCTGCGGAGCCAGCAGAGGGGCTGAGACACAGAACTTTGCAAATACTCCTGACTCAGCTCTCCTTGGTTTCAGTCCTGAATAGCACCAAAGCAGCCATCAAAATTTTGAGGCCAAGGTACACTGTTCATTTTAACACTGAAAGCAGAAATGTGACTAGAGCTTCCAGTTGTACGTGGAGGTGTGTTTTGATAGATCTGATCTCTGCACATCTTTTAATCATCTCTGTATTCCCCAAGCACGCCAGCCCCTGGGAGCACCCAGAGGGGCACCCATGAGCTGCCAGCTGGAAGCACTTGCCCTGTTGAAGGACTAGGACCTAACTCAGGCACATCCCATGGATTTTACAAGTAACTGAGAAATGCAAGACAGCACAGGAGAAGGAGGTTTACGCTTAAAATCCTTCTCATTTCCTCTCAAAATCCACCACAATTTCCTGAGGTGTAGTAACAGCAGCATTGTAACGAGAGATAAAAAAAAAAAAGGACACATGAAAAACTAATGCTTTACATTTTTAACTATATTTATGGTACAGTCTTACAGACTGCTATTAATATAAAGACTTTTTATTTCAGTTACTGATGTCCAGAAAACCATTTTCATGAATACACAACACTGTTTTTAAGGTGAGTCTCTGATAAGAAATAATGATTACTAATGATATATAAAATAGGCTTTTAGGACTATTTTGTAGAGCAGCAGTAACCTAGAAAGGCAAATTGGTTTTGGTCTGTGTGGCAGCCATTTGCTCACGGGCAGTTATATTAGCAAGAAAGCTTCAGTTCAATCTGTCATCCACAGACCCTCCTAACACACCAGCACGATTCCAAATGCATGTCCCTCTAAATACAGACAGTGAGTAGCTGATTGACCTCAGTATCGAGTCACATTTTAAATTTGACAGTCACATTCTGAGATGAGTCACTATAATTTAAGTACTATTCTTCCATGATATGCTTTAAAGAAAAAAACAAAAAAAATAAGCCACATGACAAACAGATCAAAAATACTTATCTTCAAAACTTACTTATTCTTGGATTTAAATCACTGGGGTTTGCAGTATATTGAAAACATGCTTTCACATCCATCCTGTAAAAAGTGCCAAGAAATTAATATTAACTTCAATAAGGCATGGTCCAACAGACTGAAAAGTTATAACAGTTTATAATAGTTATAATAGTCCATTGCTTGATGTTATCAGTCTAACGACTGGATTTCATGCTAGGACAGTTATTTGCTGCTTACTAAACTGAATTACAAAGCAAGAAAAAATAGTTATTATAATAGCAACTAGAAAAAATATTTTCTGGCATTTCCTCTTACATCTCTATTCATGAGAAAGCTGCTTAAGTTAAGATACTTCTAAGTGTTAGAAGTCTGACGCGGCAAAGTGACATTCATTTTAAAAAATGGATGTTTCAAACAGAACATGTTCCATACCTCTTCAGCACAATAGTCCTGGCAAATTCAGGAAGTCCAAGTGATCACATGTAGACACAATTTGCTTAACCTGCATGACTGTCATATCCTTTCACTTTAACATCATCACTGACTGAACAAATTTTGGCAAAAGAAAACTCAATACACCAAGACTTCTGATACAGTTTTGTTAGGGTTTTTTTATTTACCATATTTCACTAGGGTCCTCAGGGTTCTTTTTCTTCAGATCAATTCTGTCAGGCTGCACTGTAATGCTTCTTCTAATGCTTATCACAGGCCGAGATCTTCATTTGGGGGAAAAGTGGGGAAGGAAAAAAAGGGAGAAAACATTTCTATTAAGATTAATGAAATAACACACATGAATCCCAGATGCCCTCCATGCCTCCACGGATTTGCAACAAAGACACCCCAAGAAACACAGAGTTTGACCTTGATAATGGTTGGAAATAAAAGAAAACTACTTAAAGCTGAGCTAAGTGAGTCACAAAACCCAACTACAATTGTCTTAAATGCCTGACAGGGAAGCGGGGCATATTAGTCTGATCTTGTGGCTGTCATTTTATACAGATACAAGAAACAGAAAATTCAAAGTGATGGCTCCCACCCCAATGGTGATCCAGCCCCTGCAATCAACTGTAGGTACCGAAGTTCATTCACATTGATGTTCACAACAGCTTTAATGTGGGGCCTGGGTGGCTGTGGGAAATGACGTTTCCATTTCCTGACTCCTCTGCATGGAGGCTGCGTAATTCAGCCTGACAACTCTTCCTTTCTCTTCCTTTTTGGAAGGCACAAGAAAAGACAGTTCACATGAGGAAATGAATTAGTTGATCCCGCTCTTGTCAAAGCGCCTAAGGATTGTTTAAAACAGCCAGTAAGCCACTTCATTTCCCCTTTTTCTAGCAAATTTCTTTTAACTGGACCACCCTTTTCACAGTCTGTCACCATAAAGGTCTTTGTTCTCACCTTTGTAAAAGTTTTTGTACTGTCCTTATCAGCAAATGATTAACGCTCCTTTTGAGTAAGCAGAACACTTAATAATCTAACCAGCTTCCCTTCCACAAGCAATAGGAGCTGCTTTTGTTGGGTGCTGTTTCAGTGTATTTAAGAACACTTACAATTACGTAAGCAGATACTATACATCTTACAGATGGGTAACAAAAAAATTGTAGGAAAGGTCATTCTGCCTGAAAGGTTGAGTTGTTTTCATCTCAAAATTAAGATAACCGGTTTTGGAGCCTGCTCCTCCTCCCTTGGGATGTGACAGCAGCCACCAAAGACCTGGACTTGATGCAGCACTCGCAGCTCTGAGGAGGAGACAGTCCTCTTCCTCCCCTTCACTACTGATTCAACTCAGCACTACATCAAACTGGAATAAAAGTGGAGATCTGCAAAAGATCTCATCCCTAATTAAGGCATATGCTACATAAATCCAAAAGGATCCTGTCTGCAGGGCTTCCTCACAGCTGTTTCGTAGACCCCACTACAACCTCAGCAAGGCCACTGGCCTCACTGCTTCTGGATCCTCAGCTGCTTGGTTTGATTTTGTTCTATCTTCAGTTTAGCAGGATTAGGTGTATATAGCAGCAACAAACAAAAGGTCTAGCAAATGTATCAGTTAACTTCTTTCTTAAGGCAAAAGAATTACTTATGACCCTCAATTCCATCAAAGGACATGGGCATCCGAGCAAGTTACCACAGGGCAAGTAAGGGCACAGATACACACATCAGCGCTCCATGGTCACTGTCCACACCCACCCTCTTGCCCCGTATCGACTGTAAGGCAGCTTCTCAATGAAAAACAGGGAGATAAAGTAACAAATCAACTTTAGGAATTTGTCCCGCCAGAATTTCCAACTTCTAGAAGGAAAAATACACTCTTTCTGTTCCTTCTAAGCTTTTTTTTTTTTTAAAAAAAAAAGTAAACCCATACCCTGGTGTGACCACTTAAGTTATGTATGTAATACCTGAACACAGATACAGAGTCTGAAAGGGAACCAACAGCAACATCAGGGTAGGAATTTTTATCCAGGTCCATGTTTCCAGCAATAGAGTAGCCAAAGAAATTGGTGCCTGTTTTTTCACCATCAAGAATCTAAAGAGCAAACAGATTGAGGGAAGTCAGACATTTACACGCTATAAAAGTGAAATAAGTAACAAGTGAACATTGTTGTCTTGTGGGGAAGAAAGGAAAGACAAGAGATACAAGGAGACAGGACCTCTATGTTGAGGTAAATGACACTGAAGCGCCAAGATGATTTGCTTTTCTTCCAGTAATTATTGCAAAAATTTATTTTGCAATAGCAGGGAGTACCAGAAATTACTGTTCTGTGTAGAAATGTTGCCTAGCTTATCTTTATAATATTTATGCAGTACAGGCACTTCAAACTGGAAAAGTCTTCTAGAAAGTATTCTAACAGTATTCTAGAAGTGTAATCAGGTTCCATTCTCACCTTGCAAACTGAACACAGTGGTCCTCAAGAAAGAAACAAAAAAGCATAAACAGTTTTTGTTTTAAAAAGTGAAGTAGCAGTAGTAGTGAAATAGAAAATGAAGAAACTTACTATTTTCAAATCCCCAAATGTCTTTCCAAAAACCCAAAACTTAAACATCTACACGTCTTTTTCTTCTCTACATATTATTAGTGCCAAATGATTGCCCCAGAAAGTAAAACTTGTTAAAATCAAGAGCTCCTAATCTTTCTGGTCAGCAATGCAATCTTTGAAGGGTCTTGTGACTTTTCTACATATCCACCACCCCACTAATGGTAATGGAAAGGGAGAAGATGCATAGCCCTGACATCCTTTAATTATGTGCAAGACTAATTACACATAGTAAAGGTTATTTCATTACCTGTGCTGGTTTTGTATTTATTCCATTCTTGGATCCATGATATATGTACACTTTGCCAAAACCATCATATGGAGCTCCTACTGCAATATCTGTTGAAAGAAGTCACAACATCTAAAATCATTCTTACTCATTCTGCAGCTCACAGTCATGATAAAGGTAAGATGCTTCAAGTCTTACATTAGCAAAAAAGTCACATTTTTATTGTAATTGTTTTTCACTCACCTGGATACCCATCCTGATTAATGTCCCCAACATTTTCAACTGCAAGACCAAACATGGAGTCGGTGGTCCCATTTAAGCGAACAGGTTTTACACCTTCCCATTTGCCTTGCCGGTTCATGTAGATGTACACAGCACCACCAATATCTCCACTTCTGTCAAAATATTGTGGGGCTCCAACGACAATGTCTTGCCATCTTAGAATTAAAGAAAAAAAAAAAAACAGTGCTTTTACAGAAGAACTGTGAAAAATAACTGATCAGACTGTGGTCTCCAGGTGAGCTAGCCAAAGAGCTGCTGAACAAAGACTAAAAGGACATTAAACTGGTTGAGCAACAAGAGGGCCTTCTTTCAGTACGAGATTTGTTTCTTCTTTCTTTGTCTACACTAATTGTTTAAATAAAACTTTTTTCTATAATTAGAAATGTAGACCATGTCCTGTTCTCCAAGATGCTCATCATTTCCTCCAGCAAAACTTGGAAGATGGGATTTGCCATTCCTTGTATTTCTAATGTGAAAAGCCGAAGCAGAAACAGGGCAGAGTGCCACCCTCCACTACAGAGGCAGCAGGAGTTAACCAAGGCTGTACCCGTCATTGTTGAGATCCACAACAGCAACATCGTAGCCAAAGGAGGAGGCCAGCCCTTCCCCTTCAAACATGTGCTCCAGTGAAAGCGCTCGTTGATTCTTCTCTTTTTTCAGTAGAACAACTGCTCCACTGTGGTTTGCTCTTGGGGCACCAGACACAAAAGTCATCTCATCTTGGGAGACAATTCCTTTACCAGAGTCCAAAGAGAAACCTTTAACAGAGAAAGAAATAAAATATAAATGAACTAACAGCTTGTACTGTTAATAGAAAAATTAAATTCCCCTACTATATTAAAGTGGTATCTTTATAGAAGTTTTGTCTAAACCAGAGTAAGACACACTGGGAACTCTCCGTTCCTATTTGGACTGTTGGATGCATGTTTGCAAGGCTACATTCCTCTATACAGTAAAGATTGCCCCCACAAACCCTATTTCATTGTTCACTCAGATCCACTTTCAATGGACACCAAATGCAAAGTCATTTTTAAACACAGCAGCACAGAAATGATGACACCTTACCACTTCAATATAGCTCAAGTATTTCACCTCCAACAAAATCATTACAGAACTTCCCAGGTAGGAGCCCACTCTACAACAAACATGCAGAAGGCAGCGCAGAGGCGGAGCGCTCAACAGGAATGATCTCACAGTACTTGAGAATCCCCTCACACAGTAATGGTGAACTGGCAAGTTTGATTTAATGCAGCCCTAAGGGACACGTCCAAATTAATTTAGTCATATGTATTCTTTATAATATCTATACATTTAAAAATATATGAAAACCTGAGTTCAAAGAATATACTGCACGTACCAAGGTATCTAATAAAGGCCAAAGGAGAAAATTACACACATTGCAAGGAAGAAAGATATCAGCCAGCAGAGAGAAATTTCCTTTCTGAAACACTTCACCACTACTATGAAAATTCTCAATTACAGCAATTTACAATAAGACAGTTTTAGAAAAATTCAGGGAGTTTCATCTCTGGGAGGGATGAGAGGGTTGGAGAAATGCATGACAAATCAGTGCTTCTCTGAAGCCATGTTATTTCGCAAGCTCCTCTTACTATGAATCCCTGTTTTCACATGCTTTTACTTGCAATGTATTTGAGATGAGGGGGGATGGAGGGAGAGGATCATGTCAAAGGTCTGGAGATTTTATCTGACCAGATGCTGCCACCTCAAGTGGTCACAAACCTAAGTAGCTATTCATCATTACATCCACCGATTTGTCCACCTGTGTGCCGGGAGGCAAGGTTTTGTACACAAACTGATCTGGATGAGTATCAGATACAGCTGTCAAAAATAGAAGACCTGTAAACAGGAGTGAAAGATTGAAGAGAAAAAAATAGTAGTTAAGCAAAGCAGCTCTAACCACGGTTTTTTACCATCTACACAGCGGGAATAGCAATGCCCACAAACAGCAGGCCTGCCTGGACATGGGTTCAATTGTGACAAATCAAAGTCAGCATTTTCATTTAAGAGACAAATGCATTTGTAATGAAACTGCAAAAAGTCACCACTACTCTGGTCACAGCACAAGAACACCTCCACAGCATTTCTCACCTTACCAATTCTTACTTCATCAGAAGAGGCTTCCAGCTTGTCTTTCTAAGGTAAACTCTTAAAGTTTTTTTTATTTTTTTTCCAGTAATTACTGCTGATATTCAATGAAAGTTTATGTTCTATTTCTTCTAACATATTTAAGCTGGGTCTTTTCTTGACTTGCTTTTACTTTTTATACTAGCGATGCCCTTCCCATCTGTTCAGCTTTCCACTGCTCATACAGAAATTACTATTTCAAGTTACCAAAATTCTATTTGTTACATATGCCAAAAGCAGTGGACCAATACACCACAGAGATCTGCACTAGAACAGAAAGGTTCTTTACATTTGATGCCTTTCCAAAAATGCAATGGCCTAGGGACATATTTCTGCTTTTGTGCATGCACAAAGTGCAAGAGACTCACCTCCTGCAACACACACACTTCAAACACCACTCATACTATGGTATGTTAAAGGCCTGTAAAAAGGTCACTGGAGTTTTACAAACTTGAAGAACAAAAAGATTGCACTCACCAACCAGGAGAGAGAAACTGCAGTCTTAACAAGTTATATCCAGAAACTCACATTTTGATAAATCTTCTGAAACCACAAGGCAGAGACCTTGTGACTAAGGACTAAAATCCTCACATTGTACTTAACCATTAGAGTGATTATAGTGACTCCCTGAGAACCTGTCGGTCCTTTTCACAGCCCTCAAGTCTTTCATTGCATGAGCAGCTCTTCCAGGTACCTCAGCAGAGTATCATCTTACACTTAAAACTGGCCCATAAAGGTGGAAGAGATGCGAATTATTCAAAATGGTTAATATGTGACAGGGTCCACAAATGATGGATTTTCTCTTTCCATTTCACCAGGCTGGGATCACAGATGTGTCAGACACCTAAAGAGAGTTACCATATGTGCTTAATCCTACCTAGGTAACTGTTAGCTGGAACAGGAACTAGATTCTTATCTTGGCGGCTCTCATCACCAACTTCGTAAGGCCCATCATCAAAGATACCCAGATCATAAAATGTCTGATTCTTTTGCTCTGCACGAACCACCCCTGAAGAAATGAAATGATAAAATAAAAGCAAATGAATGGTAAGGGAGAAAAATAACAGATAAATGGTTCCCAACCAACATTAATTACCATGAATGAGACAGTGAGTGCTGTTTAAATGGGACAAACACAAACAGGGCACTGGGTGAAAGTGTTATCAAACGGCAGTGAATTTCTATCTGTGTGCCCAAATCTCACACTGCTCTACAGAGAGGCCATGCAATGATCTGGAAAACCATGGGATACTAAGAAAATTCTTGACAAAAACATGGGACCAACCTGGGCAAGAACCACACTCATCCCACAGTTCTTAACCTCATAAAACCTCCCCTTTTAAAAGGAGGAATGCAAAAAAAAATAATCACTGTTCAGCTATGACAAACACTGGTGATATATTTAGAAAACATTATTTAAGGGGAAAAAGGCTATTGTTCAATAAAATGTGTGCTTCCCTTTTATCAACAGACATATTTAACAGTTTGGCAAGCACAAACACGTTCTTCCATGACATAAAAGAGTACTCCTATGACTGATACACTGTCAGAGCACTTCTCTGCAATTAAAGTAAAACGACGTCTGAACTCAATAAGCAGTTTCAGCTTGGTCAGGTTTTGTTGACAGGTAGGTGGAAAATGAAGCTTTCACTAAAGTACACCTTGTGCTACAGCTCAACTCAAAGCTTTTGCATGGTTCATAGAGCAGGCACAGGTGCACGAGGCGGAAAATGTAATGGTTGGAGGATCAGATGTTCTCAAGAAGGAAGTATTTACAGCTGTGGGTGTAATGAAGTGTGACAGGAATAACCACAAAGAGACAGAGTTGGCCATTTAGATGCTTCTCAATATGAACCAACAGAGAATATCTTTGGGGGTTTTCCCTTCAATTTTGGAGTATTTCCTAGATGATATAGAGTATTTGGCTCCTAGTCAGACAGATTATCCATGGAATTTTACACGGATGTCCATGGATTTAGCTATGAACACATGTAGTATTGCTCTGTTATCTATCTCCCTGCAATCCTCTAGTATTTAATTTGGGAAGTACTCCTTTCCACAGACCTCACAAAGAATACAGTGGAGAATGCTGCAGGATGAACAAAGACCTCGGTGTAGTTATCTAACATTTGCTCAAATACAGGAGAAAAAGGTTGGCCAAGTAACTTTAAAATAATTTAGTAATTTGTTCCCGTATGGAAATCTCAAAGCAAGCATCCATCCCAACAGAAGATTAAGACTAATAAGGGAAATATTTGCTGTACATACATGCAAAGTTCCTTTATCCATCCTTAAGTACTCCCTCAAAAGTATTTAAAGGAACTTGAGTAAGAATTTCTGATACAGGAGCATAGCATTTTGTGAAAACAGGGTAAAATCACTAGATCCCTACTAATCCCATCCCCCCTCCAAAAAACCCCAACCCAAGCCAAAAACCTTAGGATGTAACCCTTGTGAGCAATCCCAGAGGAAAGAAGAAGGGTAGTCAGGAAGCAAGCCAGGTCGTACCTTTCCAGTTGTAAGTGCCTGGGGCACCAAACACAATATAATGATAGTCTCTAGTAAAAGTAGCAGCAACACCTTGCTGACAGGAACCAAACTTCTCGTGGCCTCTTAAACGACCATCACAAAAACTCCATACTCCATTATCCATATCATCCTTAATAGTGAGATCCTGGCTCAGCACATAGCACCTTCCGATGATATCCCGGGTTTCCTGCACTGTGTTTACATACTGCCTTTTCTCATAGCGATGTGCACATGTCTGCAAGACAGAAGAAATAGTAAGTGATGCTTGCTGTATGTCTGTAAGCAAATCAGCAAAGACGACTGGTCTCCTTCAGCAATACTTGATGCTAGCAATGCTGTAAGTCAGTTACCTTGCAGAGACATCCATGTTGCAGTGCTCCACTGCTCTGTATGGGCAACATTTGGGAAAAGTTGCACATCTATGGATACCAGTCAGAGCAACCGGCTTCATGGTTAAGGAAGGCCACGTGGTTAAATCCCTCTCCTCTGTGGCATTTAGGGGTTTTAGCCCTAAAGCCTTCCCTGATACCTAATCTCTCTTTTTCAAGAAGCGAGGAGAGAACCACCCTATTTCTCATAAAGAAAGAAGCGGCTGGAGTTAAATGCTCGTGCAGGACATTAGAAGCTGGTTCAACTACCATCTACCTGAGACTATTAAGAACTCACCCCTTCCAGAAAAGTGCCACAAAGCAGAGGCTGAAAGCTTTTCCAGTGAAGGGGAGGGAAATTGTTCCTACTTCCTAGGCTGGATGTTCCACTTACAGGATAACTGTCACTGGGACAGAGCAGCAGCTTTGATGTTCCTTAACCTTTTAGACTGTTCACCTGGGAACAGAATTCTAATCAAATATTTAACACAAAAATAGCCACTGGGTTAAGTGATGTAACCACCAAACCACTGTAAAAAGATGTGGAACAATCAAACCCCTTTGCCAGCACTGTTGCAAAACCATGTGCAGCAGGTGTGTGAAGAGCACAAGCAAGCCATGCTTCTCAGCTGACACATCTTTTCTGTGGTTCCAGGTTTAAACATTAAGCAAACACCCAGCTGCTCCACACTTAGAGCACTGTAGTACTACTCCATTGCACAGTGACCTTCAGGCTGCCCACCCCTCAGCCAGTAAGTGCATTTTCCACTTATTAAAGAAAAGTTCCTTCTCAGAAAAGACAAGACAGCATTAGTTGATGATTAATTATTCAATGAACAGGACTCTTTCCATCTACTCTTCCCCACTTTGGATTCTGAGGCAGACTGAAGCAAGGTATTACTGCCTTTATATCCATAAATAACTCCAGATTCACACCCTAGAGTCATCTGCCTCCAATTTTGGAAGCAGTGACGCTAACCTGCAAGAATTTAATTAGATGGGGAAGTTTCATGACACATCCTTTTTATGATGTAGCTGGTGTCCTGCAGCACTGCAAGAGGTTTATTTAACTGAGAAAGAGCTAAATAAAGAATAGTGGGTAGTCTTACTGCAGTGCAATGGCCACATTAATTCACAGGAGCAACTCAGCCGAAGTCCCTGATGGAAGTTAAAGTGAGGCTGACCATCTTGGAGAACAGGCTGATAACAGCCTGCTACTTTTACAACCTTATCACAATATTTTTCCCTGTTTCTGTAGCCAAGGGTATTTAAAAGAAACAATATGTATATCACAAAAAAGTAAGTGGACACACTGAAAATTAACTGTCCATCCTAGATTGTTACAAAGGTTGCAAAGAAAGGCTAACTCACAGTTAGAAAAATAACTCAAAGCTTTTACAATCTCAAGTGCCTTACTTTGCTAGGGAGACATTTAAGTCCACCCTTACAAGAAATCACAGGAGTAAACATGGGAGTTACCTTTCAGAAAGCTGCACAGAAACACAGACCATTCAGAACATTCACTGTAGATTCAAAATATTTTAGTAAGTTAGCCCTTTAGACTTACCACCACATTTCCTCCTGGCCCCTGACTTTGGACAGTTACACCCATCCATTGGTCTTCTTTACTCTCCGTCTTCAGGTCAGCTGCAGAGTGTCATAACACAGCTTCAAATATTAATAGTTAACTACTTTTTTTAAGTCCCTGTTAGGACAGGCACTTCATGCAGTACATCAGACAGTCTGCAGATGGCAGCGTCTGTACATTTTATCGCTGACAACATCCATTTTATTAAACACTTCCAGCACATTACTTCATGTCAGATCAATTTACGAAGCAGTAAGAACAACCACACCTACCAAAATTTAAGCATCTCATGATATCTTAACAAATAAGCTACAACTTATTATGATGCAAAAAAAGTTACGTATAAATCCATAGAAGCAACTGTCTGACACGCTGTCTCTGGAAAGGACCACATCAAGTAAGAAAAACCAGATGTCTGCTTCATTCCAAAACAAAAGTGATGAAGAACTTACTCTCCTCATCAAATATGACGCGTATGCAGCGTGTATTTGGAGATGTGATGTCACAGCTGTACAACCCTCCTGTTCTGTTGGCTTGTTGGGCTGGAAAGGCTTTTTCCCGAGGAGCTCCAACCAGCAATCTGCAGGGAAACAGAAATAATTTCAAGGGAAATATAGAGGGAATATTAGAAGAGGAAGGCAACAAAATAAGGAAGTGTCTGAGGTGCAAACATTTGAAGATGTATGAAAAGGTACTTCGTAGTTCTATTCCATTAAAAAAAANATAAAAAAAAAAAGAGGGGGGGGGGAGGCTGTAAAGCAGTAACAGTTCTGCAACTATTGCACCAGCAAACCAATAAATGTATGGTTATTACTGCTGTTACTGCTGTAATGTTCACAGAGAGTAGTTGCTAAAAATTAAAAAAAGTCGGTGTTTCGCAGCTTTGCACAAATCATCTTTCCATCAGGAAGTCAAGGGGGGTATTTTTTGCCTTACCAGAAATTGTTGGTAAGGGTGGGAAAAGTACTGTTACTTAAATGACCACAACCCCCCAGAACAGTGGACACAAGTGCTTTCAGGCTGTCTTCTAGTTTTACACCAGTCTCATGCCACTCTTCAGCTGAATTTATGGGCACCTCTGACCCATGAAGCAAAGCAAGATCCCTCTTGGCCCAAGCAAGTGTTCATTGAACTACTCCAGGCTCAGTGCAAACATGCACCCCCCCTTCTCCACTGCTCTGGCCACATACTTCATTTTGCAGCTGAAAATGTTTTTCTCCAACAAATCTCTCATCAAGAGCAGACCATTACCCCAAAGGACTTACTATTCCTATAAAAAGGCTAATCTCACAAGCCCTCCTTAGACACTGTTCTGGTAAAGATAAGAACCATCACGTTTGGTTAAAACTGAATAAAGTAATTTTTTTTTCCCTGTATCAACTGCCCCCATGAGTAGACATCACAAAATCACCAGTAGCCATACTAACTTCCAAAATAAGGACTTTCAGACAAAAAAACCGCTCACATTGTCTGTTTCTTTGCAGTGTCACATAAGCACACAAAGCACAGCTGCTCCTCAAGCACATAAATGAAACAACCAGAATCACCATATAATGCACTGGATTGGAAGAGACCTTCAAAGGTCACCTGGTCCAACCCTGCTGCAGTCAGCAGGGACATCTCTTAACTAGATCAGGTTGCTCAGAGCTCCATCAAGCCTGGCCTCGAACATCTCCAGGGACTCCACCACCCCTTTGGGCTACCTGTTCCAGTGTTCCACCACCCTCATAGCAAAGAACTTCCTCCTAATGTCTAATCTAAATCCACCCTTCTCTAGTTTAAGAGCATTGCCCCTCGTCCTATCACTACATGCCCTTGTAAACAGTCTCTGCCCTACAGCTTTCTTGCAAGCCCCCTTCAAGTACTGAAAGGCAGCTATAAGGTCTCCTTGGAGCCTCCTCTTCTCCAGACTGAACAACCCCAACTCTCTCAGCCTGTCTTCACAGGACACAGTATACAGTACTTTGTGGAATAAACAAAAAACATAACACTCAGCTGAAAAAACAAGGACAAGAAGAGCATGTGGACAGCAGGTACAATGGATGGATGGATGCTGAACCAGACTCCATATGTTTCCTAACCCTGGTACAAAACATGTGAGAAGAGAGATCCCTGACATCACAGCATCAAGGAGGGCAAAGCTGGGACTATAACTGGATTCACACGGCTCAAACCATCTTTAAAGCTCCAGCTATAGAGTTCTGCTCAAGAGAAGCTTTTCTGCACTCTTTACAGTCATGGTGGGACAAAGCACACGGCTATCCCTCAGAATGTTTTTTGTACTAAAAACAAGAGTTTTCATATCTAGCAGTTAAGACTGGATCAATTAAGATCAATACATGTTTTTTGTTATTAAGAGAATGCTTAGCCAGTGTCACTAAAGTAATGAGACATAAAATTAAATAAGTGTATTAGGAGAAAACACTTTTTTTTTTAAGACAGAAAATTATATCTGTATTATGAAACAGACAAGTTGTCACCCCTTTCATAGAAATAAATTCTCCCACAAACCATAATTTGCTCTCATGAAGGTAACCTCCTGAATGATTCCAGGCAAAATATTTCCTTTTGACTGATACACATATAAAATCAGAGTTTGGTATAAAGTGTTTCCTTCTTTTCCCCTACATATGCCTGGCATCCTTTTCAAAGATTTTTTCAGGAACATAACAGTCATCACAAGAGTTTGTAATCTAAACAACCACACTTTTAGAAAGGCCATTAATAACTTCATTTTCTAATTCTGGCAACAGTGCATTTAAATGTAATGTCTTAAAGTAATTCTTTTGCAAAGCATCTGTTTCTGAGCTATTCCTAACATGGGAATAGATACATTTTTTCCTCAGTTCTGTTATCTCCCAGGGAAATACAGATGAGGGCATTTTCCTTTTTTTTTTTTTTTAAATTAACAGCCATACATTTAAGAGAGTAGAGGCACCAATTTCCTAACTTACAGAAATTCTTATTATTTCTACTTTTTTATTCAAAGATTGGGAGGTAAAAATTATGTATTGAATTTCACTTACAGAAATTTGATCAGAAACCTATTGTTTCAACATTGTGAACACAACTAAAAGCTTCTGGAATTTAAATACTTAATTTAGTTTAATTCACTCATCTGCATACTACTGATCGCAGTGGTACTAGATCAAGAAAATAATGATCCTGTTCTTTTCTATGGAACAGCTAGACTATAGCCTCTCCCTAGCTAAATGATTCCTTTTACAGCACACCATGATGTGACCATGATCTGATGACAATTCAGCCAGAGCAAAGACCTACTGAGGCATCAGGGAATAACCAGCAGAGCCAACAAGATAAAGTGGAAGGATGTGCCACGTGACATGAGATGCCCTAAACATTCAATGGCATCTCAAACAGACACCTATTAAGACTCAACAGATGTAAAACAATCATTCAGCCTTCTTAAAAGAAAAAAGAGAAGTGTCAATCCAGAGGAAACAGGTGACCTTAGATTCTTTTCCCAGCACACATACTTCCCCATCCAAATCATGCATAAATAATTTTCCCCTAATTTTGCCTGTGTTACTTTTCATTTTCAACAAACTATTTCAAAGTAGACTTATTTTAAACCCTCCAAACTTGAAAGAATATTTGTCAGGAATCCTGTCACTAGTCTTCAAGACTCATCAAACACAAAAATCTTGAATCCTGTTAGGTACATTGCTGCAAGTCCTTATTCACAATACAGTTCAGCAGCAGCACATGCAGCAAGCAGGCACTTGCAAAGGATTCAATCAGTTCAGGTAGAAACTACCATAAACCCTGAAATGTATTTTTAAGTAGCAGCCAAAGATCCATTAAAAAGTGGCATAACTCCTTTGTACTTCATCACTATTTATCCACCTCAAAGACGACAGCAGAGAAGACTAAACCCATGCTTCCAGGTTCTGCAAGACAAGTTGCTAAAGATGATGATGATTATAAATGTTATGAGGATTATCAACATTATTAGGAATGTAAGAAAGTCACATGCATCTAATCCTTCCTTGAAATAAATGAAGCAAAACATAAAAATCCCTTGCCAAACACACTGTGACTTGTGATCAACAGAGCTGCTGTTCAAGAGGTATGTTTCAAAAATCAGAATTCAATTATAGAAGCCAAACTACTTCATTTAAAAACACAAGTGTGCCCAAAGCTAAAGAAGCATGACACGGACCACGCACCAGTGTGAATGCCAGTGTGACTGCAGCAGTCCAAATGAATCAGCTTGTACACTGAGCTGTGCTACGTGCTCAACTGACTCCTTCCAGACTGAGGACACATTCCGGTCATTGCTGTATGGCTACTTACTTGGCTGTGTTTTAATAGAAGAATTTTAATCAAGTTTGAGCTCATTATGCCAAAAACAGGTGAGGTTTTTCTGCAGCTGTGCAAGTTCAATTTTAGCTTTCTCAATCAAGCAAAACCTTTCTGCAAAAGGAAAGAGGTACAGAGGGTGGGGGGAGGAGGTGCTCTCCTAGCTATCTCAATCTCCTTATATTGGTAGATGGAACACTGAGATAACAAGCAAAGAACTTCCTCTGCAAACACAGACTGACAATAAATATTTTCTTCATTTCTCTCCACCCAGGATTCAGTTTATTCATCGGCACTTCTCCCTGATGAAGCTGCACAAGGCCTACAGTCACTACTTGCAATTCAGGTCTGAATGACCAAACTCAGGCTCCAGAATCCATACTTAGATACCAAAATAACACCTCAATGCCAACACTGCAGAGTCAGAGATGAACACCACAAAGACTCTAACATTTCACTGACTTCTATCCCATGGCAGGTTTGCCTTACTCTTCTGCAGAGAACAGAAGCTCAGCCATACAGTATGCTGAACACAAAACCTCTGAGCATCAGTTCCTGCTAAAGTCTTAGCTTTTTATGATGACTTAGTATCTAATGTTTACCATATGAGCTAGAAGTCAGACAAAAATAATATTACCTCATGTAAACTACAGAATCAGATGTTTCACGGTACTTGAATCCTGATTTTCTCCATTCATTTTACTTAAATACCTAGGATAAACTGATTAGGTTTTCCCTGAGCCAATCGGACTGCAGAGGTGTTCAATTAACTTCTATTAATAGCTCATTACATTATGTTTCTGTAGATTCAACAAAGTGTCTATCAAGTTGGAAAAAAATCAGAATTCTCTCATACTCTGGCACAAAACTACAATGCTCTTTAGCTCCAGTTATACCCCATAATTAAAACATGCATCTTCCAATTTCAAACTAGAAGTCTCATTTCAAACCAAATAAATCTCTCCTGCTGCTCTACTGGTTAGAACTAGATTAATTATTGGTGCTCTTAGAGATACGTGATAATGACTGAAGTCCCACTGCCAATCAGGAGCACCTGTTGGCCTCCAAGGACAAATTTACTCCCTTACAACCTCGGATTCACAGCCAAACTTGAGATAATCCTACAGGATTAGTGCCCCAGGATTGGGAGGTAATGCCAGTTTAACTAACTGACCTCACTGAGATGCAGTTTTGGTTCAGGTGGACGCTGCCTGCATTGCACAGACACCAGTAACCCCAGTTCTACCTGTACGTGTGAGGTGCAGCCACAACATGCAACAGGGACAAGCACGAGTCCCCCCTCTCGGGAGAGGGACCAGCCTGGCACCACATCCCTTTGTGCTCTCCTAGGGCACGGCTACACCCACCCACCTCACTGCAATGTTACACCTCACCTGAATGGAACTGCTGGGGCAAGAAAAAAAATCCATTTTATCAGTTATGCCGAGCACCAATCAAGCCCCAGCAAAGGCAGCAAGACATCTTACTGGTGTGATCTAGACATGGACCAGATCTTTGGGTAACTGCATGTAGAAAACATGCTTTATACACCCACACTTTCCAGGAACGAGAGGAGGTGCAAACTGGTTGCCCACAGTCAGACAGGCACCAACCCTCTGTCTGTCAACTGCTGTTGCTCGGTATTCAGCAAGAACAGTCAGGTGATCAGGAAGAAACACTGTAACTTAACTTAATCAAAAGTAGCCCAAAAGAGTTATTAAAATCCAAAGCAAAATACACCAGAAATAGCTTTCCATTTTAACAGATACTACAGAATATTAAGCGGTAATGTGCAGGTTTTAAAACCCTCCCTGCTTTCGTCAGTAATTTTTGAGAAGTTCAGTAGGTGCCTGTGGCTCCTTCTCAGCTAATGAAAACAGCGAGAACGGGGAGTAGTTCCAGCTCACAGCTACCTGAACTCCCTCCAACACTGCTCATGAAACTACCCTGGTCGCTTCCCAGAGGAAAGTTGCAGTTAAGATGAGAAAACCATACCAAAGGAAATCCAGAAAACCTCCAAGCTCCTGGAAGTATTCCCCCACTCCATAGTGAAATTCTTTTCCTCACTCATAGCCTGGAACTGTCTAAGGACAACATACATTTTGCACAACATACTTCAGAGAAGAAAAATTATCAGTGATTCATTACAGTTCTATTTTGGAATAAACACTTACTCAAAAGAAACCAAGTCAAAGGAGGGAGAATATCTTCAACATTTTTGAAAGCAAATCCTGTTCATCAAAGTAAGAGGCTTCCATTTACTAAATTACATTTTGATTTAAACAAATACAAAAAATACCACAGTCTGCACTGCACTCAGATACTCTGCTATCTCCCAAAGCTTTCTTCATTCCTTAAATTCTTTCCTTTTCCACAGTATCTTCTACCCCAAACAAGGCACCGTGTCTTTGCCATCCTTTCTTTAAACATAACAGCAACACATCATTAGTGCCAGCTCTGAGCTTTAACAGACTGGAGTAGAAATCACTGAAAGTGTTTCCTGGGGAGCAAACCATTAGCCATTTCCACGTATAGGCAGAATAAAATAGTCACTGGTGTAAGTAATTTCCAATTTTGCAGCCTTCATTGAGCACAAATGTCCAATTTAAGGTTGCTGCTCTCAGATAACAATTCTGCTGCTGCGGACTCTGCACTTAACTGTGTTTTCAGAAAGGCTCTAAACACACAAGGTGGGCAAAGCTGGACAGTGACAAAGCTAAACACTAGCAAACTTCTTCCATCCCTGACTAGACAGACAGACTCCTCCATCCCTTTCCTCTCACATTCCCAGTACTTGCTTGCAAAGAGTTTCACTGGATTGAAAAAAATTAAGAAATCAGAGTAACTACTAACTCATATTTAGATTATCTTTTACTACCAAATCACCAGTCACAGTAACTAGTTGTCTATCAAATGTTTAAAACCTCCAGGAAGAGATCCCTGATCTCGACACAGACATCTAAAGTCCCCCATTGGAGCTGTATTTTCAGTCCTCTGCACTGGTTTGGTCCCAACAGTTTTTAAACTTGACAGAAGGGGAGGACAGGGACACCCTAACCCCTACAATATTTCAACATAACTACAGTTAGTCAATGGGACAGACGCTGTGTTTGAATACTGGTGGCACCACCTCTGCTTTGTGCCTGATCTTTGGCTTCTTGCAACAGAAACAAGTCCCAGGACAGAAGCACCACAGACTAATTAGCGCAGAAATATCACCCCTCCAAACAGTCGGGCAGTGAACAGGAACTGGAGCTGAACCATGGGAACGGACTTCTGCAAATGAAACCCTCTCCTGGCAAAACACAGCCAGTTACTACATCAGCAGGGAAATGGTTTGTGATGCTTTTTACAGAGTTATCCATCACTGCCAGTCCTGTTAATAGCAGCTATTTTAAATGACTGATGATTCTCCTGATTTGCTACTCCACAGTTATATTTTCCAGCTACCAATGCAAGGCCATGGCCAAGCACACCAACCTCTGCTGCCTGGAGGCTTGGCACTCAAAGCATTGAGATTTTAATTTTATTCGTTCAGCCTTTTTTTAGGAAGCAGATTACGATAAGAGGCTAGGATAAGAAGCCAAAAGCAGCATAAAGACTAGGACAAACTACTACAAAACAAAACTGGAACTACAAAGATACCTGTTGTTCTGGAAAGGCCACTTACTATTGACTTTTTGAAAGTCACATGGAAAAATAAATCCTTTTCTCTCACAGTCTAGAGTCCAGCCTGTGTGGAACTGAAATAGGTTTTGCAGATCTAATTTTCATTGGTAGAAAACATTTTCTTACAGTCTGCTCCAAAGTCGTGTTCAAAATACAGTTTTCCATTTCAGACACCACTCTCTGGCTTTAACCAGGAGATACCACACATTTTCCACATTTTCTAATATCAAGTGAAACCTGTACAATACTTACAGTTCTCATTTCTCACTTACAAGCTATATATCCCTTCAGATTTAAAAGAAATAAAACCCGTGCCAGGAATAAACCTGAGCATGAAGTGATACTGTAAAACACACATTAAGCAGTTTTATAATTAATCTATGATAAACTTATGGAAGAAATAATGTTAAATGGACTTTCGCTCAGATTGTCTAACACAGCAGTGCCTGTTACTGCATGAAATCCTCTTATAACAACATGGGGTTTAACTCAGGAAGTGACAAGCACATCATTTCAATGAACTAGATGTGGGAGCCAAGGCCCCAGCACTCCCAGACCAGCCCCTGCCCACAGCCACCCTGCCTGTGTTAGGCTCACTGAAACCACGAGATCCCACCAGCCAGCTGGGCACAACCCAGCAACCCTCCACAACGGGCAGCAACAGTGTGTGAAGGTACAGCAGGACAAGCAGGGGTGGCCCAGCAGTACCAAGTTACCTGCAAGCACAGAAAGAGTGAATTGTCCATCCCTACTGCCCCACACCACGACCTGGCTCCTGGGCCAACAGCCCCAGGCAGGGCCCTGTCCCATCACCCAGCGCTGCCTCAGCTCCCTGAAGAAGCAGCTGCCAACAAAAGGGCTGAGCCAGCGCTGCCACCAGTGCTCTTTGCACCCCACTACACATGCCATCTCCATTTGAAGTTCATGAAAAACAGAAGGAAATCACATCATCTATCAGGAACATGTTTAGAAAACAAACACAGAAGCAATCAAAATATGGAAAATATGGAAACAGCTGTTCAGACTTTTTTTTCTTAAAAAAAAAAAAACAATCTGAAATTGCAGTGCTCACAGTCAGTGTTTGAAGGCACTACTTGTTAGAGAGGTAACAACCATAACAGGCATACACTATTCATAATATGCCAAAAGCCATTTAAAAGAAAAAACTGCAGCAGTTTTAATATGGTGCAAACCAAATATTTGGGTTGAAATGTCATTCTCTTATTTCCTTCACTGAATGAAGTACATCGGTTTCATTTATGACCATAATTAAAACATTAAAAGGCACAAAAGAAGTACAGTAAGAGGGACAGACATTTCACAGTGGAATCCATGTGCAACAGAACACACTACAATAACTAATCCCCCAGCCCCCCAGTATTTGAAGAGTGACTGCTTCCCAGCCTAACTCAAGCCGAAGTTCCTTCACCTGTACATCCAATTTATGAGGCTTCTCCTACTTCAGACTTATTTTCTCCTTCTGAATTGTAGGGGGAAAAAAAAGACAGGTAGAAACCTCCTGCAATAGATACAGCATCTCAGAAATGGTAATATGTGACTCTGGCAGATTCACTGTCTAACAAAAGCTAATTCATCACATTCAGCTAAAACATACCAACCAGAGCCCCAGTGGGCAGCCCGCCCAGCCAGGCCAACACTGGCACTCTGAGCTAAGCTGTGCCCTCCCAGCCGCCAACATGAGCCCATGGCACCACAGAGAGGTACCCTGCAGGAGTGGGTTATAAAAATCTGCATGTGTGGAAAAGGCATGTACCTTCCTGGTACATAATCCCTAATGAATGTTTCAGAGAATGAGTACACTAAGAGCCAGCAAACACGCTTCGACAGCTGAAAGTCGCTTGCTTGTTAAAGCACAGTTCAAATTATTCTTTCAGTCTTAAAACCATCACAGCCCTGAGTTCAATGCCTATAACAGGACTCACAGTTTCAGTAAGGCTTTTCCTTAAGCCATGAACTTAATGACAAAAGCGATGTGTCACTGGACACATACACACAGTCCCCCCACTCCTCCCATTAACAACACAGGCATTCAAATCACTTGGAAGACCATCACTCCAACAAGGTCTTTTCGTAGAAGCACCAAGTCATACAGATGCCCATGAAGTTGGGATGCTTAAGGGGGCTTTTTTTATGTTCCATACAGATACCAAACAAACAAACAGAAATATATCATATATTCATAAGAAAACCTCTCCATATACACAGTTGTGGAATAGGAAGCAATTACATTTTACTATGAGTAGGAATGCATAAACTCCAAGAATTTCAACCAGCTTGCAAAATCTAAGAATAAGATTCTTCTGTTTGCAAAATAACATCTATTTGAGACTATGCCAAGAAACCCACTGCATTCTCTTCTATATATACTGTTCCCCCTCCACACACACTCCTGCACACATGTACTTTTTTCCATCTTTCACCACTCCCCACATTCTCACTTCAGCAGAATCTGGAATTAATTATTTGTTTTCAAGTATTTTTAACACCTTACATTCCTGTAGGCTGAAAGTTGTGCAAACAGTATGACAGCTATTATCAGGTGATCTGACAACAGAAGTATTCTTCCACTATCTGCAGGAATATAGCTTGGCTGGGAAGAAAGAAGAAACCTACCCCTTCAGTAATATTCTGGGGCCACACTACATAATTATCAAACTTTTATCTAGCAGAAACATAAGTTCAGTGGATGAAAAATTTACAGGGACTTGCATAATTATGCCATATTTGCAGCAGCAGCTACAGGAGTTAGCTATATAAGAAAAAGATATATCAAATTTATTTTAGCATCTTTGGCCAAGAAAATAATGTGATTTTCAATTAAGGTTTGTTTCACGCAAAACAAATCTGTACAATTAAATATGAGCCATGATCTCTTTTCACACACTGCTAGACATTGCTACAGTCTAAGAGCCAGCAGATTTAGCCACCATGCAGCTTCAGCAGCACCAGTGACAAAGTGCAAGGCTAACCAATCTTTGTAATTCCCTTAAAAGAGTAATGGGAAAAGAGCTATGAGAAAAGGAGGACGCAGAAATCCAACTACACAGGGCGATAATGCGCTCGCTATCAGCAACAGCTGGTTGCCACTTCTGAGCACTTCCAGGACAAACATGAATTTCCCTCAGACCTTTGACCTGTGCATGTGCTGCCGAGCAAACAACCTCGGGCATTACAGCGGTGAGTCGTTCCAATGTATCTGCAACCTTGTTTTGCTTTGTTTTTTAAAGATCTATTTCACAGACCTTCTTTTGAGGAGGATGACAATGTCAGCTGGAACAGGCAGAAGCTAAGCACATTTAGTTCCATTTGAAAAACTATCACCTTCACTAAAAAGGAAACAACGCTCAGTCTCCGTAAGAAAGTCTGCCAGTCCTATCAGCAAACTCAACAACACTGATTATTCCCATTTGCTGTTCCTTGTTTCTTAAAAGAGCTCAAAACTCCCTGAAAGTAGAAAATAAATGCAAAGAATACACCTGAAAAGTAACCTAAAAGCTCACTAGCTGACAGTGAAATCCCATACAGGATCCATATGTGTCACCCTGGAGGGACTTATGTATGGCATCTAGACAGGGTGCATCCCATGAACTCCTCTTGCTTTTGTTCTTGATTCTGCAGACCTTCTCTTTTCCAAACAGTCAAAACATCCTCATACACATTAGTACAACTGCTTAAAGGAAATCAATATTAGGAAATGATATATTTTTAGATGCATTCTGTAAGAGGAAACAAGAAGAACAGCCAACAATCTAACAGAGCCAAAAGCCAGTCAGCCTATACTAGCAAACGCTCCAAAAAACACAAGGCAAGAACCAGTACTTTTCCCCCTTTACTATCATTTTGATACCCACTTCTCATCTCAGATACTTCTCAGCAGGATACACCTGGTCTACTCTTTAAACTAAACCAATGTAACTACAATTCTCTTTTCCAAAGCAACAGTTACGGAACTCTCCCCGCAATCTTAGAAAACGTGGTACTTGTGATACTTTAAACCCAAAGGGAAGCACATCTTACCAAGAATACAATACAATTTACACTAAAGTTGCAAAAGCAGCTTTACTAACCTATGGTTTGGTTCATTTATTTTTAATATACTGAAAAATTCCCTTAAAAATGGAAGTGAGGCTGGTTTTTTCCCACATTCACATTTGCCTTCCTAGGCTGTATTATTCTACCATTACTTTCAAAGCAACTTACTTATACAGATAGATCGATTGATCAATAATATCCAACGCTAATAAATGAATTATTCAATGTTTTCCAGACCATACTGTATACTCCTTTCTTCAAATATTCCCATGCCTCTTACTGTACCTACCTTTGCTAAACACCACTATGAGGTGTTAATTTTCCTATGTTTCACAGTAGAGACCACCATCTGCTCCTATGGACTTTTGTTACTTTTTTTTAAACAGCCATTCCCTCAACAGTGTAATCTCAGTCCTGTCCTTTCTGCAGAACATGTCCCCAAAACAAGGCAATTTTACAATTATGGCTAGAATGATTCATCTGGCCCCAGGCTTGTTCTGAAATATTTGAACAGCAGCTGATTTTAAACAGCAGTTCTGAAATGAAGGGGGCATCTCCAATGAAAATGGACCAGATTGCTTTCCTTACAAAACTGGCAGTTGCTCTGGCACACGCCGATGGCCCACGCTGACTGGTGAACAATCTACTGCTGTAACATGCCAGGCAACCCAATATACTAATTTGGGAAATGTTCTGGTTTGTCTTGTGGAGAATCCAGACAGCAACAAATTAGATCAGTAAACCATTCTTCTCTGCTTCTTATCGTTTAAGAAAAAACATTTATGAGAAGCCAATCTACTTGTGCTGCTTCTGTGTAAGTTTTTCTTTGCTATTTACAAATTAACATGAGCAGCACTAGTAGCACACACTTTTGGGAAAGCTGCACTCAGCAAGCACTATAACAGTGATTTTGTGCTCCTCCATTTCTATTTTACAGTTAAAGAAATAATATCACTATAAATTACGTTGAGATTTTTGGATGAAAGAGCCTTCACAACTGCAGCGTAAAGGGCATTCAACAGTAAAGAAACTTCTCTGAAACTTAAATAAAAATTAATTAAATAAAAACACTTAATTTGACATATATACTACAAAGATTGACATTTCTCTTGTACAGTTACAGATCAGATCCATCAAATAGTCCAGGTGCAGACCCATGGGGTTAGACAGCACTTCTGAAGAAGATATAACACAGACTATTTATTATTTCCTGCCACGGTATCAGACATTCTTCTAGTAGATGGTAATAAGAAAGAGATTAATTAGGTGAATAGTATTTTTAACAATAGACGATGCAGTACACGAAATTCCACATCTGGATGAAGACAGATCCATATCTGATGGTAGGGCTGCCTTATGGTTTATTCTTTAAGTGTAAGCCAGCTTAAAGGGAGGCCTGCACAAGAGTGAAATTGATATAGAAATTGTAGTATACCTTCCAATAATTCTGCCACAGCCATACCTCTGTGCCTAATACTACCAGTACACCTCATCGCTCTGTGCACACGTGTTTGAGAGCTCTTTGCTGTTCTCGAGACCTCAGAAAATCTGGAAAATGAAAACAGAAACCAAAGGAAAACTATGTCCTCAAATAAAAATGCTGAATTCCAAGATTCCAACTCAAAGATAATGTAATGATATAATGCTCCCGTTAACATGCCTGCTGCAGAAGGACTCATGACATCAATTCCAAATCCTGCTGCTCTGAGACAGCACAGCACACAGAGCTCAGGCCTTGTGTTGTGCATGCTATGTACCCCACAGACTTGAATGGTTCATTCTGCACCTCTGCATCCTGATCAATATCCTCTCTGCCTCCTCTTCTGTAGCTGATGGGATCACATTTTAAGTCTAAAGAGCACCATAAATTTTCTAGTGCCAGTCAGTCCATAAAATCAGGACAGCGATGAGCTTCAAGCCGTTGTCTGTCAGCTGAAGCTTCCAGGATGCCAGTGTCACAGAGAGCCTTGATTCTTTGCTCAGCTCCAGCCCGCACCACTGAGAACTGAGGCAGAGCGAGCATGCAGCACGCACACCCCAGGCAGCACCCCACCTCCCACTGCATGAAGGGAACTGCAGAAAAAAATGCTTCTCCAGCTCACTCCCACCTCAGGTCTCAGATGGTGTTTATGCTCTTCAAACGTGTTTTAGCCCATCCAACTTACAACTACAGTTCTCAAAATGAACTCTATGTCAGACTAAGATGGTATAGGATGACTTCTCCCTCCCTCAATATCTAGAGCAAACATGGACTACAAATCTTTTTCACAATGGAATACCTTACGGACAGTTTCACTGAAGGCTTTCTGTCAGACATGCACACAGGTATGTCTACTTTGCCCACCTATGCATGTCTACATCAGCTTGCTCTGAGCTAGTCTTTTCAACTGAGCCCTCCCTGCAATACTTTTTTGCCCAGCCTTTGGGCATCATTAAGCAGAACTGTCAGGACCCATGGCCCCTGCTAAGGAACACAACAACTTCTCAAGGAGAATGCTTTCCCTTTGTCCTTAACTCATATTCTGTGCAGTTCATTAGTTTTCATTCATTTTAGTAAAGACAAAAAAGCCTTTCTCTTCCTTCTTGAGATCAAGGTCTGTCCTTGCCTGCATTTTGTTATAGTTACACTGTTTTAACCTTGCTAGCCTTATAGAGGATGCAAGATTAAGCTTTTGATCTGTTTCGGAGATGTGTCTAACACTTTGGCCACAATAGAGCTTGCTGGCCTAGCATATGCTGTGTGCATCTGGGTTGATTTATATTGTAATATTATTTCATAAGAACTACCTGGTATAAATTCCATCCTTTTAGAAAGGGATAAGTAGAACAGGCTTGGACCAGAGGAACTTAAAGCAATTTTGATTAATTGAGCCATCGCTTGTATTCCAATGCTCTTGGAATAGCTTGCCAGGTCTGTGTTTCATGCAGAGTAACAGCTTACAGAACACCCTTCTCTTTCCAAACAGCCTGAAGAGAGAGGAATTTGTGCCCTCACAAATTTCCATTCACATCTTTTGAGACATTTAAAAACAAGAAAGCATAAGCCAAAACGCTCCTAAACCTGTCATCGCCCCTATGCTGTAAACATTACGCTCTAGCAATCCCACCAAAGACATAGCACATCTAACATTGGAAACTGATTCATTGATCATGCTCAGCATAGGTAAACAAAAAAAAGCTCTGAAACCATGGAGTTATATCAGGTACAAGCATTTTCCAGTAAGAGCATAACAATTTTATGAGCAGTAATTGCAGCTGATAGCTGAGGCTGTTTCCCAAAGCTGGAGTCTCCACATAAGGCCATTTATCATCACTGCTGACAAAAGGCACATGCTACAGTCCTTACTCATGGAAGGTGCCCACTAGCACAGCAATGAATTCTGTCAATTCTCAGTAACACAAGTGTAAGAAAAATAACACATCTAAGTGTTATAACACAGGGTTACTTAAGATTCTTATAGATTTACAGGTGACCATAGAAACATTATCTGAAAAGCATACGACCCTTTGAAAAACAAGTTTCTCAAGGGGATGGAGGACTGGGATAAAAGGTTTGCCACGTACCGTGCCGAAGGCTAGCTTTACACTATGAACATCTGTCACACCAGTTAATGTTGCACTGAAGTTGAACCTGTGAACTCACACAGCTAATGGCAACAGACTGTACCATCACATATCTTTCCTGACACAGCCTTTTTTAGAGCCACCCAGACTAAACTGTCCTGGCAGAAGCACATTTTTGCTCTATGGCCTGTGACTTCACTGGTGCCTCGCAGGGTCTGCTGTTTCTGTACAATGGCAGAAGTGGTTACACTACTGCATCTTCCCAGCACTTATCAGCTCAATGCTCATTTCATCCTTCTTGCCTCAGCAGAGCTCTGCCGGACTAAGTGCACAGTTCTTCCTGGTTCCTTTGAGGAAAAAAAACAACAACAAAAAACCCACGTTGACCTCTTCTTTTCCACCTGCCGGAACAGGCGTCAAGATAGTGACAGCTGTATAATAAGAGTTTCCAATCTTTTCTACACTTGACCTGTAAACCTGTCAACTGTATCTCTGCCACAGGTAACCCACAGCATAACTCAAACTCAGCACTGGGAAAAAGCTTGCCTTCTGCAGCTTGACTCCACCTACAGCAATTCCACATTATTCTCTCTTCTGCAACCTAAATTTATCTTCTCGCTTCTTTCACCAATGGTATTAGTACGATGGATCTTCTTTTTCAAAATCTTTCCCTTACCATGACAGGGAAACTCTCAAACTACTCCTTCCCAACCTCATTTGATCCTGACCTTCGCCACAGGACATCTATCTTGAACATAGGCAAACTCCTCTACTATCACAAATTAAGAAAGTAATCAAGCATGCTAAGCAGGTTATACAAGAATAGCTTGCATAAACAGAAACAAAGAGACACTCAAGAGGAAAAAACACTAAGTGCAATGAGACAGTAAGGACACAGTCTTTAAAAGAAAAAAAAGAAAAGAAGAGGGGTGGAAAATTTTTGATAAATCATTTCAGAAGCACTAAAGACCAGCACTATTAAAGTATTTAAAACCTGAAGATGTAAATGCGAATTATTATTAATTCAGTCCACCTGCAGCTTGAATTACACTGCACCACTTCTGCAAGCAGAAATTTTCATTCTCCACTCCAGACCAACATAATTCAGCTCTTTTGTTGCTGTAGCAAAGTGTTTCTGAACACCAGCCCTCAGCCAACACAGCAAGACTGGCTCAATGCCGCTGAGGACGCAGCGCAGCAACATCAACAGCCCTGCTGACCTATGGCAACTTTGTCATGTATTGATAGAGCAGCTCATGGCAGAGATATGCAGCATCAGCAAAACCTGTCACAAGCAAAGAGCTCAGTAAGACCCTGCAATTTTAAGGACTTTATGACTGCACATGGTCAATGCAATCTGGACATGAAGTGTCTGCCTGCTATTTCCAACCACACAGCTTTTCAGCTGATGAGGTCTTTAATGTTGATTACTACAATCTCATCCTTTTTTGTCGTAACAATAACAAGAAGCCTACATGAATTTGACTCCATACTTCTACTGAAAATAATATCAGAATTACTTGCAAGTAAAGCTATACAAAAATGTAAGTGTCCCTGGGGCTTGTGTTCTAATTCAAAATATTTGCCTAAATCATTGTGAATTACAATCAAAAATGGCTGGAACATGCTGGACGTCCTACATGCAATATGTATACATACATATAATTTATGTATATATTCTATATATATAAAATTACACATGTGACTACGCTCACTATATATAGTGACTAGCTAGTAATAATATATTTACTATACTAGTAACATATTTATAATATATAGTAGCTAATACATATAGACAGAAGGCATGTGCAGTCCCTGTTTACAGATGCTAGATACACTCATATTCTTCATCGCAGGACTCCCTAAACTTTAATCACATTACTCCTACAGCTACACTGTCCCTGAGCTCAGGCTCCTCCAAGTTACAAACCTTCTTCCAGGCTGCAGACAAGACGCAGTGTTTGCGTTGTGCCACCACCCCCTTGCAGAACCCGAAGTCCCTTATTTTCATCATACTGACAAATTAAAAACACAACAATCTTACACAGGGCAACAAGCCCAGCTCTCTTGGAGCTCCATCAGCCTTTTCTCCTACCCAATTCACTGTGCTTGACAATGAACCAGAACTGTCACAGAAATCCTGGCAGACCACCCTTAGTACCTCCAAAGTTAATGCTCCCTTGATGCACATTAAGATTGTGTTCAGCTGCCTTTTACACCCCCATGCCATTAGCAGTGGCTTTCAGTCATTGTGAATTAATAACGTTTTTCTCCTCTCCAACTGACAAACTTTCCAACTTTTCTCACTCAAAATTTTTCTTTTTCACAAAGAAAAACAAAATCCTGTTATTAGTCCATAGTCATACTCAGCACCCCTTACAACTGAAGTCAAAGCAGTTGAACAGTCACCTACCCATACTGTTAGGAGTTAAGTAATTACTCATTGGCAAACACAGCATTAGTAGCTAACACTAGTAAATTAAAAGATTGCCGTTCAAAGCTAATATGTAATCCGCAGTATCCTGTGACTAAGAAAAAAGGGATCAAAAGCAAATACCATGTTTAATCAAAGACTATTTCAGCTGTACCTTTATTTGTCACACTTCCTAGACACTCTCCACCCTCATCTTTACAGAGGATTTTCATAATGCTTAACATTGTGAAGAAGAGTGAATCGTTTCACTTAAGAACTACTTAAGTGAGGCAAGAGAAAAATTACACATCATTTAGTTTGTTTTACCAACCCTTGCTCCAACCACAGACTAAAGCAGCCCTCGAACAGAATTCATGTATTTCACCACCTCTAAGGAATGGCCAATCCATCATAATCCATTTCTAATTTTTTAATTTTGCAATTAGAAGAATTCTAATTTTGTAATTAGAAATTAGAGGGGCAGGAGGGTGCTTGGGTTGGCAGGTTTTTTTGGTATGAAGGTCCCTGCCAGATGAGAACCCAAGTGTCACACTTAATTAAGTTTCAATAATGAAACAGGGTTTGTATGTTTTTGGCCGCTACTTAACAGCTATCACACTCAAACTGTAACTGAGCTTTGAGGTTAGCATCCATTCAAGAAGGGGTAAAATAAATACTTCTAAGAGAGAGCTGCACATGAAACCACTTTTGCTGCAGAAGACACAGAACAAAATGCAATTGGGAATGCAGAGGTATTGCAGCCCTGAGAACAAACTACCACAACTCCTGCTGTAATAGATAATGGGCAGCATACAGGCATTAGACATGCTTGTTTCCCAGTAGAAGACCTCAGTATGGTCTCCATTCTGATAATTTTCCACCTTCACCAAGTACCTGGACAGCACCATTTGTTCCACCTATAAAGAGTTAAGATATTTAGAAACTGCATGTGGCTTCCATGAAACAGGCCACACAAATCATTCAGTACTAGTTCAACATTACTCCTTTATATCTGATATACATTATGCAGCCTATCATGGGAGGCTTCACTTCAAGTTTCCCCACCAAAACTCCTGTTTCGTGAGACAGAACTTCCCCTAAGTGAGCTAAACACACCTCTGTCCCTATGACAGTTACAGTTCAGTATGTTAAATGTCTTGTCCTCCTACAGCCACACCCTACTGCTCTTACAGACACAAAAATGATGCTCAAAGTGTCTCAAACATGCCTGCGTGATGCAAAAGGTTTCAATCCAAGAGTACTACCCAGAGTAGCACTCAGATTCTTTATGCTAAAATTCATTAATAGATTTTTCTAAATGCTCAAGACATTTCATATTCAGAAGTGCTCATCATAACAAAATGCAGTTTCTCTAGCCTGGTCTCTGCTAGAGACCTTTGCTTCTCATGAAAGCCTGGATTCAGAAAGCAACGTCAAGGCAGATAGCATCTGGCTCTGCTCTGTCCCCAGATTTGGATTGCCTGAGGAAGCATTACTATACATACAATACAGAACTTTCATGCTAATAATCTGTGAAGCATTTCAGCCAAATATGACAGACTAGCTTGAATACTGTGACTGCTCTTGTGTTCTTACTGACTTCTCGGTAATTGGCTTTGTCTCTGCATATTCCCACACACTGATTCCACCAGTATTGACAACACAATGGGAAATTAACAAGCTTCAGGCACTGCTTTCTTAGTAGAACTAAAATGAGACTAATTCAAGAGTAATCCTGTCAAGATCTAAGATAACGGCCTCTGAAAAGGAGCTCACAGATCTGTATTTCATTCTTCATAATACCATGGGTCATTTTGTCTACTAGATGGATGACGGAACACGGGTATTTGTGATTTATACTAGTTTACACACTGTAATTTGTATTAAACCACACAGAACATAACTGAGCAAAACAGGCCCACAGGATTTTTAGGTAAGTTTACCAGCTAACTTTATGAAAGACACGATTTCTTTCCAGCTTCCTTCTCCCATTGACTCTATATGGATTATGGGCTTGTCTTCACTTCAACTAAAACTAAATATTTGAGTGACATTTATTTTATAGTAATAGCTTACACAAGACACACTCCATCCAGCACTCCTGGACAGGGTGGGGTCTAGCACCGCTCAGAAATGGTCACGAAGAGGCAAGGATCCTGAAGATGTACAAAGGAGCCTTACCTTGCTTTCTGAATTTCCCAGAAAAAGTTCCCAGCGTTCAACCATATGCCACCAACACTGATTTACTTTTCCCGACTTCCTTGTACCACCTCCCACCTGCGCTGCCGGGCACGTTCTGTCTTGAAGAGCAGCCTCTGCTTTACCCGCGGCGGGGGGCGCGCAGGGAGGGCAAGCCCCCGAGCCTGGGCAGGCACCCGCAGCCCCAGGGCACCGGCGGCGCAGGTCGGCGCTGCCCCGGGGCTCCAGCCTCCCCACGCCCCGCTCCACCCGGGCCCGGCGAGCGCAGGAGC